>LGRX02035814.1:0-43252 GCA_001247695.2 Cymbomonas tetramitiformis
ACATTTAAGGAAATGCTAGGTTAAGGAAACAGCCAGCTTTTCGGGGGGGTGGGGGGTCGGAAAAATGCGAAAAAAGCTGGGCTGGAAAAAAACATTAAGAAAATGTACCCAAATAAGGAAATGAAGGCTGCCGAATCATTTCGTTAACGGAAATCGGAATGTCATATTAAGGAAACGAAGGCTAGCTGAACATCAGAAAATTCCATTATTATTAAGGAAATTGTAGCTGAATCTAAGGAAATTATAGTCGATATTTCATGAAATTCTGGAAATTTTCAATGGCAAATAAAGGCTTTTTCTGCACCGCGTTTATTATTAAGGATTATTGGTTAATGCACGATAGCTACAGTCCTATGTTGCATGATACGCCCCCCCCGCGGGGCGCAAATTACGCGTAAATTACGTATTTCGGGCCTTGTGAGTTTTACGCGTAACACGTAACACGCCATAGGAATCTCACCCAAATATAGGCTGAAATTCAACCTATATATGAGCTGAAATTCAACCTATATATGAGGCTACTCCCTATTGGGATATCCATAATTGCGGGAAGGTCCTCATCCGAGTCTTCAACCAACTCAACCGTGTCACTCTGCATTGATGCATTCTCGGTCTCACCGCTGGGACTCTCATTGAGTGGCGCTTTGGCCTTGATACGCGTGATGACTATCGACTTCAAGTCGTCGTAGTCTTCCTTACTAATCATCCCACTTTGCAAGTCAGCATGCAATTCTCACAGTTCCTGGCGACTGCTCGGATCCATGGTGAATTTAAGAGAATGCGCTGGCTGACTGCGCTTTCCAGTCCCTAAAAAGAAATGGATTTAAGAGAAGAGGCTGGCTGACGCTCGAATCGCGTTTCCTATTCGTTAGTAATTTCGGTAAGAGGCTGACGCTGGCAGGGGGGGGGTCAGAAAAATACGAAAAAAGCTAGGCTGGCTCCAAATTCCTGTTTCCTTAAAGGTGAGGTATTACTGTATTGTAAGGTTCATAATCCCGCAATATGCATCGATGTAGGTGATAAACCCAATAGCAAACAACAACCATTGTACGATTTGCTGATTGCATTTGATATCGACCTACGCCCCGTTACGCAATGTCTGAATGACACCCGCAGCATAAATGCAACGGCTAGTTGAACAACATTGCAATAGCATTTGATATCGGTTTACGCCCCGTTGCACGTCGTATGAATAACACTCAATGTCGTACAACAATCCGGTGTGCGCATCGTATCTATCGCGTTGCTCAACACCCTGTTGTCCACCGTCGACCCAATAATAACGCCAACGGTGATCAACACCAGCGTTGGCCACTACAGTTATCGCACAATTTGAATGGTCGACGATAGTATTGATTCAATTTTCCCCAACGTTGACCCAATGATAGTGATTTTCCCGGATGTGTGAAATTCATCTGAACGAAATGCGAGCCAACTAGAGGAGAGAAAAAACGACTTGGTTGTAGATCGATGTAAAAATATATGCAGCCCACATTTTTTATAATACAAATACAACGTATGTGTTGTATAGCAAGCATACATATGATATAGAAATATATACAGCAAATGTGAAAATATGTGAATATATGTTCCATCCGTAGATTGAATCGAGTCATACTGAAAGTACCCTGGGAAATAAGTTATGATACAAATGAATAATGGACAAACTCTCGGTGGTTCCTCAGTAACTGCACCCTAGACCCTACTAATAATGCAGACCAGACTAAGTTTAATGTCGTCATTGTTATTGTGCTCAGCATCTTACTATATATAAGACATAGTCATCGCCGTGCTCATATGGATGTATTTGCTCTTGTTTGTCGTCCTCATCTGACCAGATATCCTTTGTGTTTATCTGCCGGATTTTCTACCTTCCATTTTCACATTTCTTATTTTGTGATGAAAAGTGAAGTATCAGTGCTGCCCATTTACTCGTTGTTGTCCATCTACTCGTCATCATCACTCTAGTTCGCTGCTATACACAAAATCATGCGAATTCCCGCCGTATCACCATTAACGACATATACATCCTCCCACTATGTGCTGGGTTGTCAAATAGAGTATCGTAGTCATACGAAACACACAATATTGTAATTAACTATCGCGAGCATCGCGTATAAAATCGATGTTGACGGAAGCATCTTTGATGTGTGGTCGGTATATATAATCAATGAGTAATAGAATGTGTATGTGTGTGCGTGCTCAGCGCCCGTGTGTAGTGACATGCATAATAACTAAGTCTGTGGACTATTGACTTTGGAACCTTCGATGGCAACAGTTGTCTCGCAGCTGAAAATATGACATCAATCATTATCATGCATTTAATGTAAACCATAGCTACGAGCACTACTAAAATGTAGAGGAGACTCATGTGTATGCAACAAAAGTGTCAGAATGCACCAATTTTAAAACGGGCCGTCTCCATTGGATCTTGGCACCCATTATTGGAGCAATAGGCTGATTGATGGTATACACGTGATCACTCCTAGGCGATGTGATTCGGATGCCGATTTCTTAGGCTTCGGTGATTTCTTAGGCTGCGACGGAGCCAGCTCAATGAAGACAGGGCTAAAATTGACAGAGCCGGCATCTGAATTTGCAAAGGTCCCCTGGAGACGGGACATGCAAGGTGCCGGAGCCTGATATTTTGGACCACTGTCAACAACGGAGCCGGGTTTCACCCGGTGTCCGTGTACGGAGCCAGGATATCTTCCAGGTTCTGGCTCCGCCCGAAAGCTCGGACCTCCGATTTATCCAGGCTCCACCCCCACCCCTCTCCAATGGAGAGTGACAATTTCAGGCTCCATACTTCGAAGCCGGATCCGATGTTGACACTGTTTTGGGCTCTGGCAATATAAAAGGGCAGCGGTTGTGACTCTGAGGATTTGAATACAGTCTGCGAGTCTGGCTTGGTACAAAGCACTGGCATGCACCAGGTAATCGTAGCATACGATAGTACCACCCATATGATCATACATAACCATACTTAAGCATATACTTATAACCGATCGCTTAGTTTGTCTTCTAGAAATCCACAAATTTGTGTAATAGGTCATTTGTAGCGTTATCAAGACCTTGATGACACACGTAGCGTGCGTCACACGTGACATTATTTCCTCAGCAGCAGGATGCATTAGCACGGACTGACAATGTGGCAGCACACAGAAGCCTACGACTTCTTTGCTGGACGTCACACTGACAGTGCCATTCACTAACAATCCAATATAATGCACCAATCATCATCAGTCCCTAGCCACAGCACGGCAACGGTACCCTCTGATTTTGGTCGCCACAATGGGTATTGTTGTGCATAATGTTGGGGTTGGCTGCAGAATTTTCAACTGGCTGCAGAATGTCCTGAGAAAATATTATCCGAACCGCCTAAGAAATGTCATTTCATTATTATACTTATCGTGTTATATTCTGCATCGCCATTGAATTGTCAACTTTGCGTGACATAGTGCCATTATAGTGCATCATTGCAAGCCCGTTCGTCTACCAAGAAAATTCACTCGCCTTCCATCAGGCTAGCGCTGGCATGCGGTTGGGTCGGGTGGCGGGGTCGCTTGGGCTGGTCTTCGTGTCGGGACTTGGGAGCAAACTACATCCAGTCACACATCGCAACAGTATGCATATGAAGACCGGAAGTCCAAGCGCCAGCGCCAGCACCATGCCACTGGATTTTGCAATCATCACCGAATATCGAACATTGTCGTCAACCTGAGTGGGCTACTCAACAGGCAGGTAGACTTGGACAGTGTTTTAGGTGGCGTCCACTTACTTTGACTACTGTGTAAGATTTCCAGCATATTCACGCGTTGTTGTTGTGTTGTGGATACGGTATGTGGAATGCTATTGCCTTGTCTATTTGATTTCCTACATCAGGTCGCAACTAGCATTATATCAATGATGGGAACTGGAGGGTCCTCAGATAGTGATCATATTCCAGCTTGAGTTAGGCAATGGATGGGACGCTTTGAGCTAACGTGTTAAACTGCTTTCCCCTTTTGAAACACGGTTGCTCATGTGCCCACAAAATTGACAGAAGGGTTCTCGGCATTCTGCGTTATGCCAAAACATAGCGAACGACTAAGGTTATGTCCCTGATTGTGTTTCGAGAACAGTTGTTTTTGCAGGCTTCACCCGAGCTCATGATTGCATATGCATATCATGTTTTCCTTTGTTGCAAGAAATTTTGAGTGATTGGATACCTCTCGATGTGAGGGCGACTTTAGCAGTCGTGTGCTTTTGTCCATTTCAGATGAACGCTAGCTCGAACACTTTTGCAGGGGGGCGTGCATATTTTGCAGACTTTGCCCCTCCCAGTTGTTGTAATTTCTTTGTATAGCTGATTTGTAGTTTAAACTCCCAACGCTCTGACCGAGTTAGCTTTATGTTCTGCGCAGGTTCCAGCAAAGTCCTTGATCGCGCTTCCGCGTTTGTGAAGGCCACGCCTGCGGCACTTTATTCATGGCTCATCTCACAGGCAAATTTGATCGGACTAGATATTTATCAGTACAGTATGCTCGCGACCGGAGGTCGCACATGAAGAACCCGAACGCTCTAACTCGGGCAGCGTGTACTTTTCCTACAGTACAGTATACGTATGTTGATGCTATTTCCCTAGGCAGTCGAAGAGTCGATGATGTTATTTTGTGAATTAAAAATCAACGCCTCACTTACCACAACGCACTTACCGCGTGCGCCAAACTTTGAGGCATCCGATAGTGGACACGGGGCGCGACTTAATATGCGACGCTTCTCCCGGCGCGAACGGGGCATACAAGGCTACGCTGGCACTTCACGACATTGGAAATACACAAACTGTTTTATAGTGATTACATATCGAACACTTACGACACAGTATATTTATTGTATGCTATCCGTACTGAGATGAATGTAAACACACTCGCACTTGCGTAAAGAACGTCGGTGTGTGTCAACACACGATGATGATGATGTGCATTGATGCCTACCCGCTTAATGTTATTTTGTGACATGCAGCATGTGTCTAATTTTCGACTATTTTCGACAGCTCCAGGTGTTTTACTACAATGAGAGCGAAGTCTACACAACATTTTGTTGGCATGGGTTCAACTCCGCACGCTCTGGCTACGCTAGCTTTGTGTTTTATGCATATGTTATTCGCATTTTCGACCACGTGCGGTGTTTAACGGATTCGGTAGTAAGGCGTTCCGGTTTGGATCGTAATAATGTATCTCAAGTAGTGGCAGTAGTGAGGCAGTAGTGAGGCGGCAGTACGATAGTGGGCCAGTAGTAGGACAGTGCCTCAGTGAATCACCATCGCAGCCATGTATGCCCCATCCGCGCCAGGACAAGTATTGTGATCTATCCACGCTGGGGAAAACATTATGTGCATGTGCGTGTGCGTGGTGTGATCGTGGCCGTACACGCTCATGGAAGGCACAGTCTGAGTGTACTCTCAAATGCATATGTCGCTTGCGTGGTGCATGCAAATATTTTGTGGTGGGCCAGATAGAGCTGCTACTAATTCAAATCACACATGTTGCCTTCGTTTGGTCACGCTTCTTCTGAATTAATGTCGATTTTGCGTAGTCCACGTCTGGCGCCCCCGCTACGACCTTCCCGCTGCAAAAGAAATACAGCAAAATACTTATTTACCAGTGATTCACTTCATCGCCACCGCCTTTAAAGCAATTGGGAGTGGAGTGGAGTGGAGTGGAGTGGAGTGGAGGGGAGGGGAGTAGATGGGAGGAAAGGTGAGGGGAGGGGAGTAGGGGAGTGTGGGTTTATGTGTATGTCGCATGAAGCGCCGTGCTCTTGCGTTCGTCTTTCATGAGACATGAGAAGAGTGTAGATGATTGTGTCATTTGCGAGTGTGCCCGCATCTAAGAGCTCTAATGCATACCGCGCATACCCATACATTGATAATCATAATTGATGATCCACCCTAGATAACGTACATATTGTGTATACATATATTCATTATGCTTGACGTCCATTACCCAACGGAACAAACATAAAATTAACGATGTGTCGACAAACATAGTGGTGGACGGTAAACCATTGGAGTGAATAGTATGATGACATTATATGCATAAAGTGCTGTACTTAGCGAGATAAACAACTTGTGGCGGGTGCTCGGTGAAAACCAACAGGCAGACCCTAAGCGATGAACAAAGTCCCTGACCTTGGACAGTTGGAGCTATAAACAATATACGTCCTATAACATCAGAACACGTCAGCCTCAGCTTTTGGTTGCATGATAGTGCACTGAAACAATGTAAAGCTTTTGTACAAGCAAATTAATTCACTCACATATGGCACTCTGGCGTGTTGGTTGCATCCACATTTGACCACACACAGTCATCCACGACCACAGTAAGCGACGCTCAACCATACAATTTTCGCTGATATAAAAACTGAAACCAGCCAGCAACGGGGCTTAATGGATGGGCTGGGCGGGCTCAAAATAACTTAAATGTGAGCCAGCATAATTTAAATGGTCTCAAAATTTGCCGACCATCAACCTAAGCCTGCACATACGTGTGCCATTGCCATGTGGCAGTGCCAGTTCGAGTTGTGCAGCTCTCCGAGAGTAGCCTACATCCTGCCAAGTGTGCACGTACATAGCAAGACGTTCAATTATATACAGACACAGCTTTGTTGTTGTTCTGGGAAAAACACTTCACAGAGTTCTGCACAGCATTATGTCTGTGCGGACACACTGCAAAAGCTCTCAGCAGATTTTCCCCAAGACCCGATCCGATCAAGAGTCACCCTCTGCTCTTTACGGACCAACCTGGGCACATTACTCACTTACGCCATATATAGTCCATCAAAGCTACGATTGTGATTGCGCGGTGGTCTAATTGCACTTGGCAAAAACGCAGATTCATCACGCACAGCCAATCCTAGTGCTGTATGATGACACGATGCCATCGTCTGAACGAATTCTGCACTGCCCATTGCGCCCACTGCCTACGTTGCATCACATAAACACCAATCATCAACGTCGAACGTGTCGTGAGCTCGCAACTTGCAAGTCTGGATTACGATGTCATCGTAAACAAATTGCCATCGTCAACCTGACTCGCGACGCAAAATCGCGAGTCACGATACCGTGCATATCCACCGTTCATTTCCCGGACCCCCCCGCATTTCATCTTGGCCTAGTGCAGATTCTATAATATCGACTTTCGACAACCCTAGTATAATAAACAGATGGATGCCTCGAAGGGAGGGGAAACATCTGGCACAAGACGACGCCGAATAAGAGTATGCCTCGAAGGTAGGCGAAACAGGCTCAACAAGCCTAATGTCCACCGAACTGGAATTACTACTCAAAGTTGTGGATTCAGCAACAGCAGTAACATAAACAGCCGCAACTTGCACAGCAAAGAAAGATCATGGCGGCATCCTCTGGTGGAGCAGATAGGCCAATATGCTCAGCACTCGTAACAGCACTACTGAAGATGAAGTGAAAGGGGCCTCTGTGGCAGGGACCGTCAATGCTAAGGGAGACAAAGTGCTGGCCCTAAGAAACCTCTGCACTCTTCTTGCCGGCGACAGCTCAAACCCGTACCCACCTCCATGCCACGCGTGCCTGGAGAATGCTGCGCTGATGCCACAGCTGTGCGATTTGTATAGTGGATACCGCTCTGTTGCCACCAATATATACTTAACCATAGTCAAGCGCATAGTTAAATCGTACATATCTCGATATCGTTTGACCGTTACTACGTTGTGGCTCTTGCTGCAGCACACACAGCGTTTGGGGATTGATCACATGTTGCGCATGCATACACGACTTAAACATAGCATGCATGCATACGTAAGCGCTGCGCAAAATAATGCAGCACACTGATAAGCTCCGCTTATGGTTTTCTGCATCAAGTAGTATTAAGAGCCAAGCTAGCAGACATCGTAAGTATTACACAGGGGATGGTAGAGCGAGGCGACTGGCTTTATATCTATCGCGCGGAATCTGTATAATCAGGATTCGAAGTCTCATTCAAAAGTCACTGAGTGATGTAGTTGCCGGTGCGGTAAAGAGGTGGTGACCAAGATGAATATATTGACTGAACGGAATTACACTCTGACGTGCGTGTAATAAAAATGAACATATCGTCGCAACCTCGAGGTTACAGGAAAACGATGCACCCGGAGGTGATAATCTTGGCCCGATTAGATGTTCTAACACGACACCGCCCCTTATTCTCAACCAGGAATCTGATCAGCGCGCCTGCTGTGCGATTGCACCGACGTGCGCGCAGTCAGCGCGCGGAAAACGGCGCATCAACACGCTCTGCTTCGCACGAGAACTCCTATTAAGCGCTGTTCCCTCAAATGTGCCTTCCCACTGAGGGATGTCGCATTCGTTCTGCTTCGTTCTGCGAAATCTACTTAGCTTCCACGGACACTGTATATTCTAAGTATTATATTCTAAGTATGCACAATCTTACAGTGTGCGCTAAGACATGCTTATGATGAAATGCATTATAACTTTTTAGCTATACACTCAACTTGATAGTGCGCGAGGCGCGCAGCGTATACACCGTAGCCTACTGCTGGAGTGAACGATGCCAACAACTACGGACGAGTGGAAAGAACCACGACCGCATGTCCGCATCAGCGCGTTATAGCGAAATCGGGTTCACATCAGCAGCAACGTCGCGCAAGTAGTACACATGCAAATATTTATAATCACGAAAGTTTAGACACGGCGGGCGCGCGGCGTGTCCTTTCATATTTTGATAGCGATAACGAACAAGGTACAACGTGTGTATACATCAGCGAAAAAACATGCGGGATGGCGGTAAGAGAGCGATGCAACATAACGCGGTACTCACAACCCAACGTGACGCAGCATTCCGGCGGTCAACACTTACCCGACCACCGCCCCCGGTGCTATTGCTGATCATCTGCTGAGCTGATCTCTGAGCCACTTGTTCACGTACTATAGTAGTGCCTCTATTCCGCTGGGTTCCGACGACACATCGAGTGCCCCGGCACAATGTGGAAACCCCCAAGTTTTCTATAAAACGTTTTGGTATTCCACTGTTGCCCTGTACAAAGCCTGCAGCTCTGCCATTATTAGAGCGAGCTGATGTCCCTACTGGCCTGCTTCCAAAAGTGGGGAAAAGTTGTGCATCGCAAAACAATGGTAGATAGCATGTGGTAAGCATGATTGCGAGAATAGCACGCACGATTCGTTGGAGTTTAGCGTGCATGTTCGCAAGTTTGGAGTGTAGCACTCTGAAAGATGGTATATACACTCGTTGCGGCTGACAGCTGTGTTGGTTAGTCGCGATGCGCTCCTGCTATTTTTGTTAGTAGCATATCCACACGATACTAGCAGGTTTGCGCCTGAGGCGAGAATCACGCTGGCGTGTCCTTCTGCATGTTGCTGATTGTATACACTCGACATTGTTATATCGGTTAGTGACTATCTACAATGCGCAAGAGCCAAGGATATGGATGGCCTGAACATTTCAAGCATCATACGGTGAACCAACTCATATGAGATATTTTCAGTTATGCAATAAACCATTTCATGTCGGATTTGCATAGAATGTGACGGTTCGAATCCAAAATCGATAAATATAACTGTCAATACATTTCTTCTTTTTAGCACCTGATGCATATTTTCTCATCCGATGCCTGACCTGATTATTCTGACTATTCCGGCTCGGACATATTTCATACGGAACTAGGATATATTTCGTATGATGGCGGAACTAGGATATGTTTCATACGGAACTAAGTTCCATAGTTCCATATGAAACATATCCGAGTGTGTCCTACACGTCTGATACCCTCAGATATTTCGATCGTCCGAGAATTTCTCTCGTATCATTAAATGTATGACATTCCAGGACAAACCAGCCGAAATTCAAACACTTGTGAAAACGCGCAGATGCAAAACATGCGCATGAGATCCCTGTTGTTAGATTGTATCGGACAATGATCTGACGACGCAATATGTCGCCAATCTTTTCATATGTTTACAAATCCTTTTAAATATGTTCAAATCGTTTATACTTCTTTCGACTACTTTTGTCCTAGAATGTCATAGTACTAGGCTTATCAATCATATGTGCGTTTGTGTAGCGGCGACCAATTACTGTTCGGGCGCCACGCGTCGAAACTAGCACACCGACCCTGTACATCTGACCTTTATGTGCAGGAAACTTACCTCAATCAGAAGCAGCAGCAAATACTCAAATCGCAACGCGCGAGGAAGACGACAGCCTGATCGAACGATCGCCAAACGAAAGTACTGTTTCGGCTGTACTGGCTGACCCCGTATTTAAGTTTACCGTATACCAGGCTGGTCAATCTCAAAGATGAGATCTCCATTAGGCCACCCGATCGTTCGAGCATATAAATATTCGTTATTATTGAGCCCCCCCGCGCCTCATCGCGGTCGCGCCACCCCCACCCCCCATTTCGTTATTACCAACTAGTTATTACTAAGATGCAAAGGGTCCCGATGCCATGCTGACGCGCGCTATGGTGCAAGCATGCGCGAACATCGCTTACTTCAGGGCATTTATCGTGCGATGGCGCGGGCGTCGTGATTCCATACTGACGTGGCGCGCTGTGGCGCAAGTATGCGCGAACATCGCTTACTTCAGGTTGTTCATCGTGCGATGGCGCGGGCGTCGCCGTCGCCGTTGGCGTTGGCGTTGGCGTTGGCGTTGGCGTTGGCGTTGGCGTTGGCGTCGGCGATGGCGATGGCGATGGGGATGGCGATGGCGATGTCGATGGCGATGGCGATGCCCATCTAAGCACAGCACTGATGCTTGCCGATGGTTATTTTTGTATAATTATAGAGATGCGCCCTCGCTGGATAGGGCTTCAGCAAATCACGAAATAGAATTATACAGCGTGACATAAATGGTACATGTATGATGGGCATCCCAGCACGGTATAATAATATCTTGCCGATGGTTATCATGCGATCTACGCTCTGCGTTGTTCACGACCGATGCACCGAAGGTGCCGACGATATCGCGACACTGTAGATGTTCGATTATTCCCACGCACCGAAACTGCAGACACACGCGACACTATGCATGCTGCATGCACATCATACTGATCTCGACCGGGGGGAGAAGGGCGGGGGGCGCACGCACATCAACATGCCCGACGGACCTATCGTACCGACAATCGCAACACTGTATATCCGAATAATGCACAGTACAGTAATCACTCAGTAATAAGAAAACCCGCCAACAAGAAAGTAGCCAGCTTTTTTGATTTCTTCACAATGTTTAACACATAACACTCCATATTTAAGATATATATGAATAAGAAATTTACTAGACTGACCGAAAATTCCTGTTTTCTTAAAATCGAGTGCGTGTTTACTGTAGATGCAACGAAAGTGCCGTCACTCGTGAGACGACTGTGCACATTTGTATTAACGAATGATGAGATGATCCGACGATCAGATGGTCTAGTGGAGCAATAGAATAGCACACACTGATATTCGTACGAGTGCCGGTATATGTAAATATATAGTAGTGACGACGTATTTAATGATATACCGTAATACGTAATATGATAACAACTATAAGTTTACATTGGAGGGTAGGCATTCATTTACCCACCCCAAAGAAAACATCAAAGAAACAAAAATAAGAATATAGTTATGAGAATATCGGTTCTAAAAATTCTCCCAGAGGTGAATAAAAAAGTTCATCTCTTTTCAAAAAGTTGCAAAACTGTGTATCTTATAATAATTATGATACTAATACAGATAAAGCTAAAGTGTTAAATACATAATATAGTGGATTCATAACAATACAAAGTAAAGTTGATAAGTAATAATTGGAGAGTGAAAAACGCTTGATGGCAAGTGTGCTCGCCTCATAAGGAAACGCACTGATGACCCCATCGGGCCCTGCCCATCGAAACCGGGCAAGCCCCTGGTCAGAGCTCCGGACGACTGGCGCAAACAGCCTAGTATAAACAGGTGTCCTCCGCATACACAGGTGCCCTCAACTGTACAGCACAGAACAGACGCAAGTACAGTACAGACGTTTCCTAGGTAAAACCGGAGTTTAATCCATGGTAACCCCAAGTAGGTTGACAAATGTCATCTTGAAGCATAGTATGCACGATCAAGAAGAGTTCCAAGTGAAAATCTACTTTTGCGTTGCGCATCTATTACTCATGATATAGCCAATCACGTTCACAATATTTACATGGGACATTCAGCTAAGTATCTAAGTTCCAAAGAACATGCTAAAGGGCTCTGCCTGGTTCTATGCGGCAAAGGTGTATGATGACTCGAAAAGACGACGAGCTTTATGTGATGTGATGCGTCATGCCCGAGAAAATTCTGTAATTGGTGAAAGCGAAAATTCCCCGAGGCAAAACTCCCACAGCGTAGCAAGCAGCGTGCATTCCTGATAATCAGACCTTCACTCCTCGGATATCTTCCCGTTCTCTGCCGCACCACAGGTTGCCCACTGCGCCCCACAGTACCCCTCTTAAAAATCGGAAATGAATGCTGGTCTAACGACAATTGCAGTCATAGGTACCAGTGGTGGGGAAACAGCAGAGGTCCAGATATGGCCGTTTCCGACGCAATGGTATTGTGGCTTGCACTCACTCTGAGACCCCAGTGCAGCACCCTACTTAAGGCGCCGGCCTGATCAACACTTGGCTGCTCGGGCCATCATCAGCGTGTGGCTTGCGGACGTGAAGATCAGATGCGGCTTCCCAATGATTTGGAGCATGCGAGCACTGTGGACGGCGTGATCACGCGCCGGCCCCTGCCTGCCTCTCACAAGTCTCTCATTGCAAATCCTGCATGCTGTGCTGCGGGTCGCTGACGCAGCCATGGCAGCACCCCGGCCTGCATGCTGTGCTGCGGGTCACTGACGCAGCCATGGCAGCACCCCGGCCTGCATGCTGTGGTGCGGGTCGCTGACGCAGCCATGGCAGCACCCCGGCCTGCATGCTGTGCTGCGGGTCACTGACGCAGCCATGGCAGCACCCCGGCCTGCATGCTGTGCTGCAGGTCACTGAGGCAGCCATGGCAGCACCCCGGCCTGCATGCTGTGCTGCGGGTCACTGACGCAGCCATGGCAGCACCCCGGCCTGCATGCTGTGATGCGGGTCACTTGAGTTAGCCATGGCAGCACCCCGGCCTGCATGCTGTGCTGCGGGTCACTGACGCAGCCATGGCAGCACCCCGGCCTGCATGCTGTGCTGCGGGTCACTGACGCAGCCATGGCAGCACCCCGGCCTGCATGCTGTGCTGCGGGTCACTGACGCAGCCATGGCAGCACCCCGGCCTGCATGCTGTGCTGCGGGTCGCTGACGCAGCCATGGCAGCACCCCGGCCTGCATGCTGCGCTGCGGGTCACTGACGCAGCCATGGCAGCACCCCGGCCTGCATGCTGTGGTGCGGGTCGCTGACGCAGCCATGGCAGCACCCAGGCCTGCATGCTGCGCTGCGGGTCGCTGACGCAGCCATGGCAGCACCCCGGCCTGCATGCTGTGGTGCGGGTCGCTGACGCAGCCATGGCAGCACCCCGGCCTGCATGCTGTGCTGCGGGTCGCTGACGCAGCCATGGCAGCACCCCGGCCTGCATGCTGTGCTGCAGGTCACTGACGCAGCCATGGCAGCACCCCGGCCTGCATGCTGTGCTGCGGGTCGCTGACGCAGCCATGGCAGCACCCCGGCCTGCATGCTGTGCTGCGGGTCACTGAGGCAGCCATGGCGGCACCCCGGCCTGCATGCTGTGCTGCGGGTCGCTGACGCAGCCATGGCAGCACCCCAGCCTGCATGCTGTGCTGCGGGTCACTGAGTAAGCCATGGCAGCACCCCGGCCTGCATGCTGTGCTGCGGGTCGCTGACGCAGCCATGGCAGCACCCCGGCCTGCATGCTGTGCTGCGGGTCACTGAGTTAGCCATGGCAGCACCCCGGCCTGCATGCTGTGCTGCAGGTCACTGACGCAGCCATGGCAGCACCCCGGCCTGCATGCTGTGCTGCGGGTCACTGACGCAGCCATGGCAGCACCCCGGCCTGCATGCTGTGCTACGGGTTGCTGACGCAGCCATGGCAGCACCCCGGCCTGCATGCTGTGCTGCGGGTCACTGAGGCAGCCATGGCAGCACCCCGGCCTGCATGCTGTGCTGCGGGTCACTGAGGCAGCCATGGCGGCACCCCGGCCTGCATGCTGTGCTGCGGGTCACTGACGCAGCCATGGCAGCACCCCGGCCTGCATGCTGTGCTGCGGGTCACTGACGCAGCCATGGCAGCACCCCGGCCTGCATGCTGTGCTGCGGGTCACTGAGGCAGCCATGGCAGCACCCCGGCCTGCATGCTGTGCTGCGGGTCGCTGACGCAGCCATGGCAGCACCCCGGCCTGCATGCTGTGGTGCGGGTCACTGACACAGCCATGGCAGCACCCCGGCCTGCATGCTGTGCTGCGGGTCGTTGACGCAGCCATGGCAGCACCCCGGCCTGCATGCTGTGCTGCGGGTCGCTGACGCAGCCATGGCAGCACCCCGGCCTGCATGCTGTGCTGTGGGTCACCGACGCAGCCATGGCAGCACCCCGGCCTGCATGCTGTGCTGCGGGTCACTGACGTAGCCATGGCAGCACCCCGGCCTGCATGCTGTGGTGCGGGTCACTGACGCAGCCATGGCAGCACCCCGGCCTGCATGCTGTGGTGCGGGTCACTGACGCAGCCATGGCAGCACCCCGGCCTGCATGCTGTGCTGCGGGTCACTGACGCAGCCATGGCAGCACCCCGGCCTGCATGCTGTGCTGCGGGTCACTGACGCAGCCATGGCAGCACCCCGGCCTGCATGGAGCGAGGGGAGCTCTAAATGGCGAGTGCCTGGGGGAGAGGGGCTCCAGATGGCCTTATCAGCAGCACTCCACACAGGGGATTCCGGCAAGGCGCTTGCATGGTGTCAGAGTGCGCACCCGTCATCAGCAGCTCCTGTTAGGCCGTACTGCCGATCCAAATGCAGCGTTTCCTGCACTTATCAATTTTCTAAAGCTGATGGGGGCATCCATGCTGTGGCCTCTTGCCGGGTCTGCTGCCGTGGGTCCAGCCTCGCTATGGCTGCCCCCTGGACACATGCGCTGCAGTAGGTCAGGCTGCACACTCGCCAGCGTTCTCACTGCATCGAGGTGTAGCACCGCGGCCGGCATCTTGCATGGAAGCTCACACGGCGCATGCGGTGAGGCAGAGCTGCTGAGTGCCCTCCACGGACGCACTGATGCACTCGATTGCGATACCGAGCGAGCCCTGCCTGCTCGGCCAAGGCGATTCCGAGCTTTCATCCCATCGGGCATGCGCGGATGTGCTGCGAAACATGCTCTGCTCTGCACATCAAGATCACAATTTCAGCCAGACAAGAATCTCGCTGTGGTCATGGCGGTGCCTCCATTACGATGGTGCCCACTCTCTACTGTTTCTTGGAGCTGCCCAGCTGCTCTCGCCGACACCGCCATGCAGCCTCGCACATCTTTCATTTTGTATCCCCCCTTCCTGGCGCCCAGCGTTCTCCTTTCCGCCTGCGGAGCTCGTCGCTTCTATGTAGGCTCTCGTGTCCGCCCTTCGGCGCAGCACTGCCGTGCTCGCCGCTTCTATGTAGGCTTTCGTGTCCGCCCTTCGGCGCAGCACTGCCGTGCTCGCCGTTTCTATGTAGGCTCTCGTGTCCGCCCTTCGGCGCAGCACTGCCGTGCTCGCCGCTTCTATGTAGGCTCTCGTGTCCGCCCTTCGGCGCAGCACTGCCGTGCTCGCCGCTTCTATGTAGGCTCTCGTGTCCGCCCTTCGGCGCAGCACTGCCGTGCTCGCCGCTTCTATGTAGGCTCTCGTGTCCGCCCTTCGGCGCAGCATTGCCGTGCTCGCCGCTTCTATGTAGGCTCTCGTGTCCGCCCTTCGGCGCAGCACATGAAGGAGCGTCCGCATCGATGTCCCCGAGCACGCGGATGGCAAGCCGCGCCGGGCTCAATCTCAGTCGTGGATGTGAAAGTGGCGGTAAGTATACGACAGGACTTGGTACACGTAGCGGGTGAGGTCGAAGGAGTGAGAGTGCTGGCGAGGGATGGCGCCGTCGAAGTAGTGGTAGTGTGTGGCGAGGAGGTCGTTGCGGTCACTGTCGCGGTAGGGTGTGAAGCCGTAGAGGTCCACCTTGTCGCATACTTGCAGGGAGAAGAGAACTGCGTAGTAGCCGCTCATGGGCTTCTCGCCACCGTAGGCTCCTAGCCCCATCCGCTGGAAGCGCACTTTGATCTGGTTATACAGATACAGCGACCAGGCCATGAACTCGGGTGAGAGCACAACCACATTCTTGTCCGGGTAGATGTTGCGCAGCCGGCTGTATGACTTGCGCCACCACTTGTCCTTCATCGCGATCTGGTCCTTGTTCTTGAACTTGAAAGATGCCGGGTCAAACATCTCGAATATCACTATCGACGTACTCTGCCAATTCCCGCACCCCCACCCCCTCCCCCCCAGGGAGATATCAGTATGTCGGTAACCTGATCGAGTAGCAGGGGGCAGGGGCGGGCTTGCGATAGACGCAATAGTGACTGTGCGCTCCACTGGGTGCACCGCCTCCTCGGGGAGCGTGCGCGCTCCACGAGAGTGGTGCTCCATGCATTCTGCCGGGACAAGCACCGAGAGAGTCCTGAGAGAGTCTTCAGAGCGTCCGGCGGCCGCTGCTTGCCCCATTTCACGCGCGTGCACTTGTGGACCCCCCTCGTGATGTGCCGGACTTTCAGAGGAGGAATTGCGTTCACCTTCTTCCTCCAATTCCAACGGTTCCCACGGTGATGGCGGGTCTCGAGGAGCTTCTTCATCCAGGCGCTGTTCAGGGACTCGTGCGAGGACCGTGCACCCACATGAATTTCGTACCCCTCCACTGGAGCCTGAAATCCAGAAGTGCCGCCAAGTAAGCGCCATCAGAATAGTACGGAGCATGGGGCCATGTCAAAACCATGAGGTGCACACTGGCAGGGGGCCATGTCAGCACCACCAGGTGCATACTGACATGGGGGCCATATCAAAACCATGCCGAGGGCCAGTGTCAGCGCCACGTGTTGCACGCGGAGCAAGGGCCAGTGCTTCAGATCCCATGAATGAACACAGATGAAAGGCATGGGTGAGACGCAGCGCAGGCGTATTACCGTAAACCTCGCAACACAGTAAGCTTCACAACCAGTTCTCACTCCGTGAAACAGGCCTATTAACCCGGAGCTGTGGGGGTTCACCTGGTTGAACCGGTACACAACGTCGTGATCGTCAATCGCCTTGCCATACTGCTTGTAGAGCATGGAGCCCGAGTTTCCCACCAGCGCGCATGTCCCAAAGGTGCGCTTCTGGCGCTGCTTGATATTGTTAAATATGTAAGAATCGTTTGAAGGGAGCTGGTTGTACATACGCATGTCGAGCTTGTAGTGGTCCATCCCTGTGTGTGAAACCCCCGCGATCGCAGCCATCCTCACAAACAACGTGAACCACAAAGGTTTTCAGGGGCAAATCGCTGCTTCTGGACACTCATCTGGATATGTGCAGAGCGGGGCCATCCTCCAACCGGGGCTGAGGAAGTCGTGCACCAGGCTGAACGGCAGATGTTAGAATGGGTATCGCAATAGACCGACCAAACATCAACACAAAGGGTGCCGGCTTTTTCAGGATTCTCCTCACAACCAAGCTTGCGCTTGCAGCATGCTACAGCACTGAGACAGGCATTGATTGACATGCATTGATTCACACCGGTCCGAGCAGCACCAGCGCTGCAGGTGCCAGTGGGCATGGGTTGTGGGGCTTGCCGGCGGAGTGGTTCGCCAGCAACTCCGGGAGTACGATGACGGGCTCTCTCTCGGTAGCCCCAGGGGCTGTGAAGTTGGCCTCGACTTGTGTCATCACGAGGTGCTCCATGCCGCTCTCGGTGAAGTTGAGCTTGAGCCCGTGTGTTATCTGATCAACACTGTCCTTCAGCTTGTTGGTTGCGCAGCTCGGCCCGGAATAAACAAGATCGCACTTGCAGCTGTCATTCACGAACCGCCCCTGCAGCAACAGTGTCCCTTTCAGAGTCTCCGCGGAACCGTCCGATTCTCGGCGGACAGTCTCCAGTCAAGCACGACGAGCAACGGAAACAGCAAGCAACTTGACAGCCCCATCATCTGGTGTGAGCACGCCCGCGGACAGTGCGCCTGCAAAGTAGCTGCTGGCCATCTCCTGCCAGCTTTGACCGACAGCGTGCTGAAACCATGGACCAACTTCGGGAAGCGCCCTTGTTTTATGGTCAAGAAGTTTTCAAAAGGCTTCTAGGCAACAACATTTGCAAGTCGGATCCCCATCGTTGACAGGGAATCATTTAGAAGGGAGAGGTTCGAGCGATCCCTCCGCAGAGAGGGTGCTCATGACACGGCGCGGCACACCATCCCAGAGATCGGAGTGGAACTCAGTACCTGTTGGCTGCAGGACGGCACACAAGCCTTTGCGTCGCACTTTCCTGAAACGGTGCGCGGCTGGGGCTGTAGGCTGTGCACGCTCGTGTTGGAGCCCTCATCGGGAAGGCTTTGAAGGAGGTGCCGACTGTTGTCGGCGCTCTTCGACTTCCCAGGACCGTGAGTCGCAGTGTTCGTGTTGACATACCCCGCGATGTGCATCGCAATCAGGATCTTCTGCTCGAACTCACGTAGCTGACGCTCGTCAGTCGAGGGTTCGCTATCGTCCCAATACGTGTATCGGCACCGATGCGAGTGCCGACCGCATCGGGGGAACACCCCATAGACATCCACCTTCCGACAGGTCTGCGCGTGACAGGAGCAAAGGATATGTCAGCCTGCTGAAACCACCTTCTTGTGTGCACCCGGCTCCTGGTATTGGGACTCACACTGCCTGTGCGTTTAGCCAGATTTTAAGCTGATCATAACAGTTGTGACAGCGTTTCCCTGTGTATGCATATGCGTGCGTGCAGTAACTTGCTGGATCCGATCTAGGGAAATCAGGTTCACCAGCTTGAAAAGTCAGCAGCTGATATGTGCGTACTGCGGTCGGGCGTGGAAAATCTGGGAAAGATTCTGTTCTGCTATGCGGCGTCGTCAACACACGGTGCAAAAGGGGCATTCATGAGGGGGCATTCAAAGAGTGCTGCAGACAGGTGTCGGGCGGTTGGAAGGAGCTGGAGACAGGTGCTGCGTCTACTCTAAGGTCGTAGTGACTTCCCACAGCTTTGGAGTTTGACTGAAATAGCTGGACGTGATGCAATGATCTGCTGCGGCACAGTCATAAAAGCAGGACGCAGCTGTCGAATCACTTCGTCCTCAGGACGGTGCAACTCTCGTCGGGAGTGATCACCGCTCTTCGATCAGGTCGTGGAACTCTTAGGAGAGAGAGAGAGCAGGACGGGCGCAGGAGAGATCCGGGCTACCTGGATGGCGAACATGGTTGCGTACAGGAGTGAGCTGACGCCGCCACCGCCTGAGAGTGGGTCCACGCCTGTGCGCACGTTAAGTGCCTGCTCGATGCGGTCCTTCATGGTGGCAGTGAGCCCACGCGTAGCCGCTTCCAGGTCGCGTGACAGGAGTATCACGCTGGCCTCAGGGTACAACCACTTCAGCTTAATAAAGTCTTTCTCGGAGGAGCTCGACCACAGAATCAGGGTAGCCACATCCAGCCACCACCGTGCCACGTGTGGCATGCCCTCACTGTTATAGTTGAGCAGCACCTCTGCCCATTCGTGATTGAGCACCTGGTGCAGAAAAACCGGAGGCAGTGGATTTCAGCTACATCAAACTTCGGGCGCCCAGTGAGCTAGCTGCTTACCCAGCGGAATTCAGTGCGGTGCAAAGAGCGCCCGAAGGCCTACGCAAGAAAAAGATTGTGGCTTGAATCAGTCTACAATAGCTGCCGGCGTGGACAGAAGGGGTCTCGATCCAGAGAAGAGGAAAAGCCAAGGGTTGTCCCGAGCGGCAGCGGACACGCCGCCACTGTCCACCACGGACCTGATAAGTGGTACGACGTCCAACATCTTGAGCGTATCTGTAAGCACTAGGGGAGTTGTCCACGCGGAACACCGCTTGATTGCTGTCGATGGTGCTGCCGAGGGAGCTGCCCAGCAAGGAGCCTGAATGGCCTACGATCGCGCAAGTCTCGTGCTTCACCTGGCCCATTTCCACAGGAGCCACTAACGTCAGGTGCGCAAAAGGTTCTTGCAGAGGTAGGACCTCTGCTTCTGAAAAACAGGTCCTCAAAAGCAAACCTTTGCGCCACAAGGATTGACGAGTGGTGTAAACGTGCTGAGGCATGATGTCAGGTTCCGCCCCGATCGAGTCCTGATCTCGAAAATGGGAACTCGCCACTATGACTCGAGCTTGGGATTTCAAACCTGGAACACACACCTGCTGAAGCATTTGCTGACGGAATGAGCCAAACTGGTAAATTCTCAACACAGAAAAATTGAGGTGCACGCTGAAAAACTGAGCTGCAGGCGAATCAACAGCTTACGCGAGGCGGATCTAGCCTGCGTTCATGAACCCCTTGGCATTTGGACGGTAGCGCCTCAGGTCAACTGTAAGCCGTTTTGACAAAACCCGTTGAAGGCAAGCTCAAAGGAGGGCACCTTGATATCGCCTTTCGCAAGCGTGGAGGCTAAAGCGGGGGACAGCGCATAGAAAGTCTGCTTGCGTGTAACCGGGCTGTAAAAATGAAGCTCGTAGTTTCCGACGAGCTGCAAACGGTTCATTTGAAGCGGCACCCCTTGGAGCCGCAGGTTGAGAGGAGGCGAATCAGTGAAAACTCCAGCCAGTGCATCCTCGTCGTAAGAATAGTAAACCGGGCGCACGCCATCCATTTTCTGCTGCCTTTTGGCATGCTTTGCAGCCGCGAGGCGCTTGCTGTGTACCTGGACGCAGTTGGCCGCGAGAGCGCTCTGAGCGAACTGCGTGGTCTAACATAAAGCACATCAGCACAGCGGAGGTGAACGAAGGCGATGTGTCCCACCTCCGGAAGCGCGCTGCACGAGCAGTGCAGAACGCGCACCGCCAGGCTCCTCCCAGAACCCTTGGGAACCATGCAGTGCAGTGCCTGAAAAGGAAGGAAACTGTCCAAAACTGAGCTCGCGGAACGGTTTGGTACACAGGCACGCGACTGACGACAGCGGGCAGCTTTGCGTCACCTCAGAGCTCAGCCAACGTGTCTCTTCGCATGGGACGTCGTTTACAGTAGCTTGCAGGAGACTTCCCACCTCGCCGAAGTTCTTGCCTCGGATGAGCACCACGTTCCCCCCACCTCGGGGGCCATGTGGAGGTAATATGGCTTCGACCACGGGAGGATCATCAGGCCTGAGAACAACTTGTGCGAAGCATCTCACATTTTTGGGATACAGCACGACGGCTTTGCTCCCCAAGATCAGCACTGGGTATGCACACCGCTGGGCAAAGTGGCTGCAAAGAATGAAGCAGAAAACGACACGGTGCTCGAATGCGCTAAAATAATCTAGTGTGAGAGGGATAGACACCGCGCACCCGCAAGGCCGACAGGAAGCTACTCAACAATCTAAATTAAGAGGGTACCTTTTCAACAATGCCGCTTCCTTCTCCGCCAATTCTTGGATTGCCAAAATGGTTTCAGTAGAACTTATGTAACGCTCCAATTTATGCGCGTTATGGCTGCCTTCTGGTTGGCGACTTCTTTTTGTTGGGCTGGAAACTGGTGGACTGCTTGAGGGTGTGGTCACTTTCCTTGGAGGCCGGGAAACGAGAGCTGCAAACCGAGGAAGAACGAGGAGCTTAAGCCAAAAATTTGCGGTTATGTATATCAAAACATTTCGATAGCGGCGAGCTCTTACCAGAACCAGTTGTCACTACTGCCTTGCGGGTGTCTATGCTAGTGTTTTCTTCGTCGAGCTCCAGACGAGAAGCCCTAAAGTGACAATAAAAGTGATCTCTTCAGCAAACACTTTGAGGGGAACAGCGATATCGCAACCTGCAAGAGATTTAAGAACAACACCTGAGGAACACGCTGACAGTCGTATAGGCGAAAATCAAGAGGGCGATGATTTTGGTGTAGCTATGAGTGTGGGACCTGCAGATCCCCAAAAACCGTAAGCGCGGAGTGGAGAGAAGGCCGCAGTAGAAAACATAATGAATGATAAGGTTTGGCACCTGGGTGCTTTTTTGCTGGCTCGAGCACTCATTAATAAGGGCATTGTGATGAGTATTAAGCCTCGTGGTG
This sequence comes from Cymbomonas tetramitiformis, assembly GCA_001247695.2. NCBI lineage: Eukaryota > Viridiplantae > Chlorophyta > Pyramimonadophyceae > Pyramimonadales > Pyramimonadaceae > Cymbomonas > Cymbomonas tetramitiformis. The sequence continues at coordinate 22,210 of LGRX02035814.1, forward strand.
TTTCGTCTTTGGAAAAGCGAGCCCTTACTTACTGGTGGAGTGGGCCACACCGTCCCTCGTGATGTGCTGAAGAGTCATCTAAGATGCCATATGAGTGCGGAAGCCTATTCATAATCACGACGATGTTTCCCTCACGATCCACTACCGTAGCGGCACACATGAAATTGTGCACATTTGGAACTCTGTATTACTTGTCTGTGACTGTCTGCTCTGCAACTGCTCGTGCCCTCTCCACCGCACGGTCTGTTTCCTGCTTTCCTTTCGTCTGCTCTCTTCTGTTGAATCTCAATCTCGAATCTGTAGGATCAAGGATGTCATGTGGATCTGGATGAGTGCTTCATCTTCACTTCGGCTCATTGTCATCTCATGTCATATGTCACGCGTCGCGTCGGCATCGCGTCGCGTCGCCTCACGACGGTTACGGTTACGGTTACGGTTGCGGGTTTCTCATTTCTGAACCAGCGCAGCGCAGCGCAGCGCAGCGCAGCGCAGCGCAGCGTGACGATGACGGTCATCGTCATGCATATCGTATGACATATCGCTATCGTCTCGCATCGCATCGCATCGTCTCGCGTGTCATCGTGAATTTAATTTTGAATTTACAGGATTCTTACAGATTTATATCTATTTATCTTCCATCGATATCGCGGATACGATTGCCGTTGGCGTTGACTAGCTCAAGGATGATGTTTGGTCAAACATCTCCTATACGCTACGGTTTTATCACACCTGTACGTAGCGGTTTACCGAGTTCCAACCAATCAGATCGCTGCGATCAAAAGTTACGCGACGCGAAATGTCAATTTTCCCAAACCAGATTTAAGGACGGGATTGAGTGGGGCTAGCGCTGTTGTCACAGAGCTCTATTGCTTTTCTCCACCGCACGACCCCAGCCCAGCGCAGGACCAACGTCGCCAAAAGACGCAGTTTTGAAAAGATTTGCGCCACATTGACATATAAACGTCAGCCACATCGTCATGTGATAGATATAAGATAATTTATCTGACATAATTTAACGATCGGCAGCGGCCGGGGGCAGGGGCCTCACGCGCAAATTCTGCTAAAAACAATAAAAACAATAAAATTATAGGCAATGTTTGTCCTCGGCTTTCAGTCTCAGGGGCCCTACTGTAGGGGGTCATACTTCGCAGTGAAGTGATTCCTTAAATCCTTACGTCTGATGACTCAGTACATTGAACCGTCAGCGTCAGATCAACCAATGATATATACAGTAACGTTTTAAACTCGTTATACCTTTATATACGTGACTTCCGAGTCATCATCGTCCATGAACTTTCCAGTTTGATTAGGTCATCAGATATTCCGATTCGAGATTGCTGTATTAATGTCACATCGGACGATCGGGGTGAATTCTGCATTCTCCGTACGGCATCGCGAGCGTCATGCTCTCGCGATCGTCAGTGAACGGAAGTGCTAAGACGTAAGACCCAATCGAATCATATATCTCGAGATAGTCGTTCTCGTAGTGCTACTGTAGTCGTTTCAACTTTGACCTCCGTTCGGCAGATGGAGGGAGAATCCCGGGCTCCTTGCCGCGGTCATATAGAAGACTTCAGACGGTCTCTCGGCTCATGCTCACCTTGACGTGCCTTGAAGCTGTGGGATAAAAACCCAGTTCTCTGCTATTACTCTCCTCGCAACCGTGCTGTGTGCATATAAAGGCGAAAATCTCTTGCACCGCACTTCCCATTGCACTTCTGATATATATCTGCAGTTTGCATAACTCCTGAAGCGTATGCAGGCTCCTGCGACAGCTGGCAACGCATTCTGTCGTGTGTGAAGTTCCAAACGTTAACTTCGTAGAAAATAAGCTTCTCGCTTGCTTTACCGTCAAGGCAACCCGGTTGTCCACTCTGACTTTACACGCCACTCGTGCTTTGGAGAGTTTCACTTGCGTATACGTAACCACGCCCTTTTCACGGTCGGGTTGCTCAGTGAAGCTCATATACAGTCTACTGTTTAGCGTGGCAACGTTCATCTGATGCCCAACATCCCGTAGGGATATTTTAACCTTGGGGACCACCCTATCTTTCCATCACGACCTCCAACATCGGGGTGCCTAAAGCCAATCAGCGTGTGCAGCGTCCGAAAAGTACGAAACCACCGTCCCATGCGACTGATAACTCATCGCTTCTGCAATCCACCTGTAGAAATTCGCGTTTACAATACTGATCAGAGCACCTTGCTACTTTATTTGATGTTGGACGTCCTCTAACTATATTCATGTTTGCAGTGGGTCGCAAGAAAATACGTATCGAGCGAATATCTGATGAGCGTAATCGGCAGGTGAGTCTTCAGCGACCGCAATGACCCACGATTTTGGCTGACATGTTTTCACTGCTGAGTTCATTTTTCCCGATAAAGCACACTGAGACACGTTATGAACGGGTCTGAAGCGAAGGCAAGGGTTGACTTTCCGTCGCCGCATGTGCTCAGGTTACGTTCACCAAGCGTAAGAACGGCTTGATGAAGAAGGCGATGGAGCTTAGCGTGTTGTGCGACTGCGATATCGCACTAGTGATATTTAATTCAAATAACAAGCTATTTCAATACGCTAGCACAGATATGGACGCGATCTTGGCGAAATATTCCAAAGCGTGTGCTGAGCCGCATGAGAAACGGAATAACCAAGACGTAGGTTCTCCCGACTTCCTGACCTCCCCACTAGTTTCAGGAGCCTTCGTGCGCGCTCAGATAGGAACTCTAGCCTTGCTCTGGGGCCGGTCAGCATAATCACTTCACTTGCATGTTACAGCACTATCTTGCATACAACCACTGAGATTCGAGTGTACTTTCGTTTGCAGCTTTTCACGCAGCACTTTGCTAACCAACAACATAATGACGACGACGACGACGACGACGACGATATCGGTGGTATAGGCCCTTCGGCCGGAATGAGTGGCGGTGGCAGTGGTGGGGATGGCGCTGACTGTTTTGTCTCCGTTGCTGGTGAGGAGGAGGAACAAGACGTGAAACCCGTTCTCGTCGAAAAAGTCAGCAATAAGCAAAGAGATTCTGAGACCGACAAGGGGGTTCCGGCACCTAAGGTACACGGGGCTGCTGGGGTGTGTGGGCAGAATGTATCTAATGACTGTCTTTTGTTCCACTCTTCATAGTCACTGCCCGACCCCCAGCCCCTCTTCCAAGCTGTTCCCACTGTCGCCCCGCCCGAGCCCCGAGCTTCGCTTAACGGGTCCCGCGAGCACAAGCGCATGGTTGCAGTTTTGTTATGTTGCAAAGCTTACCAAACGTTTAACCTCTCGAGTTTCCTCGAGCTCTGATAACCTTTCTCGATCATGCCTCCAGGTTCCCCAATAGTTTGTAAATTTACCCTTATCCTGTCATCGCCGCATTGACGTCTTATCTAGTTTATGTCTCCGGTGTGTGGTTGCCTCCTGATCAACCGGCATGCGTTGTTACTCTATCCTTCTGTCTTCACCTACCTGTACTACCCATCGAATCTCCACGCACTCTACGACCCGCCTCCTTTCTCGACTCGATAGTCCTTGCACAGGTCAGTCTAGCTTCCGTTTTCAAAGTGCTCGTAATTCACATGGGTAGTGTCTGGTGCATATTCGGCTTTGAGGGAAGATCAACAACTGCTGCGTATACAGACGTTTTTTAGCCAAGAACACGTCTGACGTTTATGTGGAACTCCTCGACAGGAAGGGAAAACAAAAAGTGGTAGCTCTCGAAACAAAAATGGTGCGAAGGACAAGGAACCGGGAAACAACGAGGGTGAAAAAACCGTTGAAGGCGGAGATCCAGCTTCACCACTTCCTTCTGACTGCTCACTCTCAGAGTCCCTATCTGATGGAAGGTAGCGTGCACCCTCGTCTCTCGTACTTGGAGTCCTCTATATTAATTTATCGCCACTCTCACGAGCCTTTCCTTTGCAAACGTTGATCCCGTTCCCGGAAGAACCCGTTCTCTAGAACCTATGTCGCCCCTGTGATCTGCTGACTAGGCTCCTCATATCGATTGAGAGTCTTTTTTTTTTTTTTGTGGCGATATTCTCTTGCCTGACAAGTCTTTCCTGTCGTCTGTCCGCTACGGTGTGTGTGTGGTGTGAGTGTGTGAGGTTGGGAGTTTTTCTGTTGACTTGCGACTCGCCTGTGTGGCACCTTGCAGTTTTCTCAACTCCCTCAACCAAACCACGGAAGGGTTCAAGCCTATGGGGCTTGGCACTGATGGGAATAACTGCGTATTGACGCCTCGGAGTGAAAAAGCGTATAACCGAATAAATCAGGAGTTTGACCTTATGAGCCAGCAGCTGACACTCGGTCAGGAGCAAGTGGTGCGCTTCCGCACTGCCTTTAGCCGCACTGTGCCGGGTAAGAAGAACGGAACCGGGTGCGAGCCATTGTCCCCTCCCCACGCCGGGACAATAGCTCGCACCCGGTTCCGCTCTTCATGCCTGGTTGGTCCTGTGTTGTTTGAGATTGCGAGCTGTCGTGCCTGGCTACCGTCCGACTGGAGGAGCTTGTTTTGAAGATATGCTCTTTCGTTTTCCTGCTCCCGGTGACCTAGATATAGTCGTATTTTATCTCTTGTGAAAGCTCTCGAACCGCTCCAGCACTTGGTTTTCCGGTTTCGGGAGAGGTGAGGATAATACTTAGTGTGCGCGTGGTTTTGACAATTGCAGTCTCCGACTAGTATGTTCATCTCGTTACAGCCCTCGCCCTCCACCAAGATGGGTACAGACGGGAGCTCTCTCTTTTCAGGCTTCCCCTCCCCACCTCGAGGAACAGCGGTGCGTGACTGTCTTGGAAGTTCATCCCGTGCCTCATGTAGTGTTCTGTTTCCATATGGCTCTTGCACAACTTGGTACGGAACTATGAACGTGAGGTCTCTTTAGCGTCCCTTTTCGCTTGTGAAAACCGTGTTCCCTGTCCTACAGCTATCCGTGGAGCTCCTTAGCGAAGGTGAATTCACTAATTGAGAGTTCATGTAACTTTGCGCAGAGGACTCCCACCGATAAAACGACAGGGGACCAAACGATGGCGGAGTTCTCTCTTGCATCACCAAGCGGTGGGGGATCTGAGCTTTCGCCAGCACCAACGCCGTCGGGGAAAGATAACGGTGCAAAAAATGGACGAAAGGGTGGCAAGAGAGATTTGCAAATCCTCATTCCTGACACAGCTGGGACAGGACTTCCTGTTGGCGCCGATGCTGTGCAGCGTTGTGAGCCAAGCAGTGTATTGTCCGCCAAGAAAGAAACTCCTCCGAAAGGTGCGCCTGTGTAGAAGCGGGGAATTCAGGGACAGCTCAGGATTGCTGCTAGAGAGCTCTGGTCAAGAAAGCCCTCTCGTGCACCCTTTCCTCGAGCCTGTATAGTCCAACCACTTGAGAGCTCACCCCCGCCTGAAGGAATTCATGAGGAGTTAAAATGTTCTCTATAGTACTTACGTCCGACAATCGCACGTGCCTCAAACTACGGTGCTCATAATAACGCTACGGTTTTGTTGGCCCGGGAGCTGCAGAGTCGGACGATGATAAGAAGAGCGTGGATGAACAAGAAGAGGACGAGAAGGAGAGCAGCAGGGAAAGGAACTCAAACGGAGGCGGTTTTAGTGGGGGCTTCGGTGGCGGAGGCTTCCTAGATTCCGTTGGGCCACTGCCCTCTCCAAGTGATCTCGGTGCAGGGATCGGCGAGCTGTCCACGCCCGGCAGTGGTGGGGGACTTCTCGGGACTCGGAACATAACAGGCATCACCGATCTTCAAACACCAAACTTGGACACTCCTTCTTCGGCACTCGGAACGAACGGCTTCGGGCCGTTCTCTATGGGGAGCATTGGGAATATTGAATGGCCATCTCCGAAGGGAACAAGCTCTATGGGCCTTTCCCCCGGCTTGGTGCGTGTTGCCTTCTTGCTGAGCTTCTGATAGCGTATTTCTCGTGTATATATAAGTTTTCGATTGCTCACTTTTTTGGGGGGGTGCACAGCTGAGCTCTGGAGGATTCTCTGGTACGCCAGTTTCCTTTGATTCACTGGTTGTCAAGGGAACTGCAATAGGGTACGCAAACCTCTCAATTGTCGATTGTGTTAAAGTGTTGTTGAAGCTTGCCTTGCAAGTTTTTCAATGCATTAAAGTCTTGTTGAAGCTTGCTTTGTAAGTTTTTTCATTGTGCTAGAACAACAGTGCACATTACACGCGTTTCTTAAAAGCTTTCTTTGCTGTTTCCGCAGTGGTTTAGATGCAAAATCACCAACAACAGTGGGTGCTGAGGAGCCTCCCACAGAGAACTCGGATGGGAATCCTTCCAAAAGGCAGAAAGTATCGTGAGCATCTGCTCGAACAACCTGTTTTATATGCCGTTTGTTATGTTGCCCTTTCCAATCATTTTCCTGCCCTAGATAGGGCTCCTTCAGGACCTAGTTCTTGTGAGTAAGTGGTCCTGATCCTGGTTGTATTCTTAACATGGCCTTTGTGTCAAGGGAAGGGTATCAGGACACTTATTTGTTTGAGCAATTTTATATTTTAGCTCTTATATATTACTTCAGCCGGATGCTGATGAACAAAAAAAAGTTTGAACCGATGCAAGCCCTGCATTTGCCAGCTCAAGCATTTTTAAATGAAGTTTTCACCCATGTATTATTATGCAGATAACCTAGAGAGGGAGCTGTTGTGCGACATGGGGTAAACTTGTCATTATAATTTCTCTATTGCAGATTTCTCCAAGGTAGGGAGTCTAACTTTAACGAACAATTCCGTAGGTTTGGTTAACATGATGAGTAGAAGAGCTCAAGTTTGGTCCAATTCACGTGCGTACTCCTTGTGACGACGGCTAGTCACAATTATCAGCACCGGTGGATGAGGAGATTGTCATGGTGGTGGGTTAGGTGGTCGTTTAGGCGGTTAGGTAACTTTGTTTGCTTGCTGTGCGGTTGACATTTCAATTGTGACATGCGACAGTACGTTTCTACCCCTTTATATAAAGTGGTATCAGAAACTTTATTGTATAAAGGTTCACATCTTACAATTTGTACCTCACTAGTCGGGGACGGAATTTTGAAATATCAACCGCACATTTCAATTGGTTCACATTTCAACCGCAATATTCCCCTTTATATAATTCAGAATCGATTTGCTTACTTAAAAACAAACACCCCTAGGGGATTCGTATACTTTGGAGTTGAAACCAAAATCTGCAGAAATGTTCCTTTTACTTATAATTCTGCTCCGAAAAGAAGCGACGTAACCACTACGTGTCCGAAACAAGTCATATTTCCCCCGAGAAATGGCATCATTTCGACTTGTTTCCGGAGCAAGCCACATTTGCTGCGGGGATCTATACCTGTAAATATTATTTTAGGAGCAAATGTGACCAGTTTTTAGAACAAGTAACTCAAGGTCCGGAGAAAATGTTACTAAACTTCTAGGGCTATGGAATTGCTAGCAGGGCGACTCACGAATATTATACAGGGGTGAATGAGGAAATTGACATGATGTAGATCAATATGTGGCAGTTTTGGCATTTGAATTGTGTTGTTTGAATTGTGAGATATGGACCTTACAATTCAGTGCATATTTCTTACCGTGTGTGTGTATGTGTGTGTGCATTAATATCCCCAAATTGTGGGATATCGAGCGAATCCGTGTCTGGTCTATTGAGTTTGAAGTGCCTCTGTATGGTGTACCTGACCCGTGGCAAGCTGTTTGTTATAAAATAATATATTGGATGGATTGCTAAGTTTAACATGAATTAATCGTCGGCGTTCCTGGAAGACGCCATTGAATAAGAGAACATAAACTGAGTCTCTTACCTTTGATTCCCGACTTCCACCAGCATGCTTGTGTACCCCGGAGTAATATTGTGTTTAGAAGGTTAGAAGGCGAAATAAAAGGATATATTGCTCGCAAATGACTGAACTCCGTGTGAAACACTGGCATCTTAGACCCGAAGTTCAATATGTGTTCTGAGATTTATACAAGATGCGAAAAGCCTGCGTTGCACTGAGAAATATTGCAGATAAGATCTGTTGTAAAGAAGGCCAAAGTAACTTTGCACAACCTCACATCGGTGACAGGAAGTCACGAAGTCCCTGACCAGACGGTGGGTGTGTGCTCTGTGGTACACTTTACAAAGACCACGCAGGACCATGTCGCGAATTCTCAAGAAACACGAAGCAAAAAAAGGAGTGATCAAAGTACGTGATGGGAGATTTTACCCTGGAAGCATATACAGGTCAAACCCAAAGAGCGCAGACTGCGCAAGTTGAATCGGTGGGGTCTTCACGCAATTTCTCACTTGCTGCTGGCACAGGGTTGTCGATGACTACGCTTTGGAACAGCGAAAATAGCTATCACCCGTTACTTCGTTGTTTTCTTCAGGAAAACTCTACAGACCCGAAGGTCACAACACAAAGTTCTGACTAGCCCCTTCAAGGGCTTGAGATACAAACAACACAGCAGACCTAACGCCTCCTAAATATGTTTTTCACAGCTACTCAAATAAGCCGTGAAAGCTAGCTCGCAGAGCACCTCCAGCCGTTTCCGGCCCATGTCTAGTGCTCTGACTAAACGCAGAGGCGTTGAGCAAAAGCCAGCGGTTCGGTTGCCGAAAAAAACTTACTTATGTCGGATCAACGATCTGAGTCGATCTATTGTGTGCGCAAAACGCATACTCCATTCCTCTCCTGTATCCATAAAGCTTTCTGTTAGGCACAACTTCTTCCCTCAAATGTCAAAAATCATAACTCCAGGTTCCAACAGATCATCAGAACTGGAGCCGCCAAAGCCTGGAAGAAAATGCGGTATCATAAACGGAAACGTGAAGAAGAGTACACATGAACTGCAGCAGACCAAACTTAGCCAGCCACAAACGGCTCATTTGGTCAACACTAGAAAGGGCACCGCGGATTCGAGCCGCGAGCAGTGTAACGGCGAAAGCACATCGAACCAAAGTTTGAAGACACGTGCGAAATCGGGTTTTAGCCCCAGGAACATCACGTAGGCTCTCTCACTCAAAGCTCTAGACACTTACACATGGCAAAATGTTCAAGGCGAAAATGTGGAGGACAGCTGCTTAGCGATGTGGCTGGGAAGCACGGCACTGACCTAAAGATCAGTAGTAGTGTCGTCAACCATTTCATCGGCTTCTACTGAACACGTGCACTTCCCAAGGTTGACGCATATCTCCGTTTCGCAACCAAAAATAAAACCCTGTAGATCCGGAGAATAGTTTCCGCACGCGTCAGCTGGAGAGAAGCACCTCGCCTTTACTACACGACGTTTACGACATCATCAAAACATTTCTTTATCGATGAAAAAAAAAACGGTCACGTTTTTGCGGAAGTAGGCAGGTATGTGCAATAGAGCGGGAACGAAGAAAAGAATCATGAACTTCTGTTGGGTAAATAAAAGCGAACACTGCCCACGAAGAACGAGGCTACAGCTCCGCAGCAAACAAGTGAAAAACCGGCTACAAAACTGCTAAAAAAACAGCCTTTCATTACTTCGGCCCCACCGCTTAAGCTGGGCATTTCAAGGTAAACAGGAAGGCCAAATACCTTGCAGCAAGTACAGTCCCTAGCCTGAGGATACCACGTATCCTTGATGATTTGGTCTTTTTCAGCGTCTTCCAACTCTTGTTGCATCATCCAAGGATCGGGGTCTAGTTCAGGATGTGCGCTAGAGTACATGTTTCCTCCTTGATCTATGCCACGACCTTCCGGGTGGGAAAAGTAGCAGTCCTGTCTTGTACACGCAAATCCGAATCTACAAGGTGTTGCGCCTGCGGCCCATCCGGGCTTTGGTGCAATGCTGGGACCACATAGTTGAGCAGGCTGCTGGTGAGCGGGTGCAAAATCTATGTCCCTGCCTTCGGGATGAGAGAAGTAGCAGTCGGGTCTGCGGCAGGCGGAGCCAAACTTGCAGAGACGGGTCGCCATATTTATACTTAACAGTACACACAAACTTTACAGGATGAAGTATTCCCAGTCGAACGGAAGATCAGAGAGATTGGACTGGCTGCTTTCTGCTCAGGCTGCGTATTCTCCCCGCAAATACCCTACTACCATCTGATGCGCGTGCTTGTGCCGTGAAGACTAACTAGGTTCTGCAGCTATTCCAGATGAATGTTGAATCGTATGTAAAGCTGCTGGTAAGCTGAAAGCTCTGAGTTCACAGTTCAGAGTTGAACAGATGATGATTGTTGATTCTCATCTGATTGATCAGCCAACGTGTCACGTGTCACCCGACTGTCACTGTAGAGCTTTTCAATCGAAGAATGACCAAAGCACCAAACCGAAAAACGAAAGGATTGGACACGATTGGACTTGGAGGAAATGTCACCACGATCGTGTTTATAACAGAATCATTTAATTAATTTTCATGTTTTATACAGAGATATTCATATCACAAGGCTGATCGTGATGAGAGGCGGAATGTGATTTTCTCATTTTCACGACCACGCACGCGACGTATAAACGTATACTGTAACGTAAGGCCGCCGACCATCATCATGTGAGCAAGGGGTATAAACTAAGGGGATGCCACGCCCAGTATGTAACGCGGCGGCTACAAGACGCACGCGCGCACAGCCGTGCGTGTCACCTCTCATTCAGATGCACCGTTAGATCCCTCTCGAATGCCATTTTCCTCGCTTCTCAGCGTTTTCAGTGTTTTCAGAATCGCTTCCTGGTTTCCAAAAATCAAAAATCAGTTCTCGGCGGAACGAAGTACATACTGCCCTTTCCTGCTGATGCTGCGATATCGTACTGCAATATGTATACTTGAAGTGTGCATATCGTGCAATACTTATGAAAAGGATGATCTGTATATATATATATGGAACGGGTATATATATATGCCGGAAAACACAGAAAACAGGGCCGGGTGCTCGTAACGGTGATAACATAAAACTGGTTAGACATAAACACGGACTGTCTAACTAGGAAGGCTAACGGTACGAGGACACGGTCACGCGTGACACATGCCACACACAGTGAGGGGTGAAGCAAGGAGAAGCAGGCCCCCATACAGTTCTTGGTATGGTTCCCACATACTCTTTTTGGTACTGTCCTCAACACGATAGGTGTTCCCCGTGGTAAGATTAAACCACTCCTTAAAAAACTTTCAAGAATTTGTAGGCAACACACCAAAAATAGGCGAGACGTGTTTCTATTAAACACCACCACCACCTTAAATGCTGACCCGCATACAGTTGACATCTCGAGCAGTGAAACCATGCTGGACTTCGGGTTTAGGCTTAGTTATTATGGGCTCTGACTAGCCCCTAGCCTGACCCTGCTTCCGTATCGTGTCCGTGACATCCTAGCACTGTATTGTACAGTAGTACAGTACATTAGTACAGTCTTGCTTCACTGTCTGGGTTTCCGAGAGCATAAAGCCTCGGCCAGACACTGTTTATGTGATTATCAGTTTGATGCTTAGCGAGCTTAGCCGGACAGCGGATCTGTCTTCCTCGCAGGTTATGGCCCGCACCGGCTTTCCGGTGATTCTGATGATGGCACCGCGCCTTGCTGTTGCCATGTTCGGCTAAGTAGGACGTAGGAGGGGTTGAGCGCCCACTTGGGCGGTCGTGGTGTATTGTTCTCGCGGTATGGCCTTTTAGCATGGCAGTGATGGCGGCACACGTTGTGCTCGCCTTCGCTGCGCAGGAGATCAGCAGTTGACGGATTATTTTTTTTTACGGCAGTATCGTCGCAGCGAGAGTTTATTTGCATCGTGCGCCACTGGCCCTGGCGAGGTCGCTCCACACGTTGTACATTTTGGCCGCTCTCATTCTTCCGCTCACGACCTGTGAATTTCGGTCTATTGTGCTGAGACTTCTACGGATTATCTGGCCGCCGTGGCAATTTTATACCACCACCCTGCTTAGCTCAACCTTTCCCCTGTCGCTCTATCATGGTTATTACAGCAAATAGAATGACGCGGTCACGCGTCCGTAGATTAGAGACGATTTTTGATGATGTGGGTGCGCAGCACACTGCGACACCACACACCCCGCAGCTGCCAGCTCCGTCCACCGCAGCTGCGAGGGAGGTTCTCGACAAATGTCAACAGCTTGCTCGCGACAATTTTGACAGAAAGGTTGCAAAAATCGTTGCCACGAAGATTCTCGGAGACAAATCAGACCGCTTCGCTGGTACAGAGTCCGACGCAGTCGACATTTTTTCACAGATCATGCATGAGCTTCGGGCACAATTTCTTCTCCAGTCGCAGGCACTTGCTCCCCGCTTTGACCTGACTGACATGACTGTTGCGGCTAGGCATGAGGGCAACGAGTTGCTGCTTTCGGCTCTGACGTTTCTGGCTCGCCCTGGCTCACCTGCTCGTGACTGGCTTGAGGCCTCTGGGTCTGACGTTCCTGGAGATGGCAAGCGTGCTGCCCTTGAGGTGGTGCGCATGCTCCAGGAACGCTCAGAGCCCTTTGACTCTTTTGAGTCGCTGCTGGCGGTTCGCATCCCCAGCAGCGAAGATCCTGACCGTGGCATCCGTGAGTTCAATGGCCTGTTGCGGGACGTTCAGCGTTCCCACAACTTGCCAGAGGACGCGGTGAAGCGGCAGTTTCTAAAGGCTCTCGGCAATTCGGCGTTGTACCGTGACTTGGCTAATTCCTTGGCTCGAGCTGACCAGCGGCAGGGCGTGTCTCTCCTGACTATTCAGGCTCGTATGCGGGAGCAGTTCCGCCACGGCCTGAAAGTCTCTGACACCCGTGTCTCTGCTCTGTCATTCGGCGATGGCGCGTCCGACCTGGCTGCGGCGTTGTCCAGTCTGCAGACCGGCAGCTGGAGCGCATGCAGCAGGACATTCGTGACCTAAAGCGGCAGAAGCGGGAAGGGGCACCGCCTGCGGGCAAGCACCTTACCCGCTCTGCTGCTAAGCATCATCGTGCGGGTGTTAAGCCACTTGGCACCGCTCCTCCTGTCTCGTTTGACAAGAAGAGCGGTGCCTTCGTGCCTCACTGCAGAAATGCGGAGTGTGCACAAAGTGGTTTGAAGCACTGGCATGCTGAATGCCCCAACGGCGGTCCTCAGTCTGCCCACTACTGTGGTGCAGTTGAGGACTATGAGGCTGACTGCTTGGCTGTTCGTTTCCGGCGTTTCTATGACGCGGGGGATGAGCATGCCTTCGAGTCGCTCTGCATGATGGAGGGTCGCCCAGAGGTGTGCGAGCTGTCAGCATGTTCTTTTGTGACGGCTGAGCCCACATCTCTGCGGCACTTTCAGGATGCGGCGGCTTCCGCTCAGGATGCGGCGGCTGACGATGACGGCATGGCTCAGTTTGGTCTGGCCACATTCCACTCGGATGCACGGGGCTCGATTCCGCCACCGCCTGCGGTTCGGCATCCCTCTGCACTCGTGGCTGGTGGTGTGCCTGCGGCTCATGACCCGCCAGTGGTTGTCCCTGGCTCTCTCGGCTTGCCTGGCTCTGTCCCGTCACTCCAGCTTGGAGACTCTGCACCCGCTCCGCTGTTTGCTGGCATGGGGATTGAGGCTTCTGACATTGGCTCTGAGGTCTCTGACAATGACCAAGGCTCTGACAATGACTCTGACGGCGGGCAGCGAGTGGCTTTTGGCTCCTTCGGCACTCTTGGGCATGGCTCTGACTCTGACCTTGCTGACGGGGGAGCATCGCCAGCAGCAGCTCCGGTGTACCGTCCGCGGGCTCCGCCGAGCTTTCTCCGGTGTGCATTGATGTCTTCGGTGCTTTGCTGTTCTCTACTGGCCAGCGCTACGGCGTCTCTGGTTGCCGTGGGCGGTGGTGACAGGGGCCTGGTTGAGCGCCCGGAGTCACCGTCCGTCGGTTTACTGGAGATCTCTCTGCTTCGATTCCACCACTTGGTGTTGCAGACATCCGCGATTGGCCGCCAGTCGATGGAGTTCTCATGTGTGCTTCTTCAATGCTCAAACCGCCGTGGGAGTCTGCTTGTTTAAGTTCTTCGGTTGCTTTACTTTCTGCTGTGGATCCACCTTGCCCACTTGGGCCTGGTGGTGCTCAATTTGCAACAGACGGCTTACAATTCACTTCGGGGTTCTTCCGTGCTTGCGTCCCGACCGCTGAACTCGGCTCTGCTGACCAGCTTCAAAGTGGCTGAGTTTCCTAGCGATTGTCCTGGCAGCTTGATTAGCTTTAGCCCAGTAGTGGGATGACCGGGTCAAGACCCCGGCACCCAGCTAGAAGTGATCGGTTTCCACCGAAGTGAATGTTAGGTGTTTGTTTGTTATCTCGTGGCTGTATATCCTGTACCTGCTTTGCTAGGTAGTCACACCCACGGGTGGTGTGCTGGACTTCGGGTTTAGGCTTAGTTATTATGAGCTCTGACTAGCCCCTAGCCTGACCCTGCTTCCGTATCGTGTCCGTGACATCCTAGCACTGTATTGTACAGTAGTACAGTACAGTAGTACAGTCTTGCTTCACTGTCTGGGTTTCCGAGAGCATAAAGCCTCGGCCAGACACTGTTTATGTGCTTATCAGTTTGATGCTTAGCGAGCTTAGCCGGACAGCGGATCTGTCTTCCTCGCAAACCATGACAAAAACAGAAGCCGTGCAACAAGGCTCTATATCGATATTTCCGATAACCGATACTATCGATATATCGTATTTATCGCCGATTATCGGATTGCAATGTCTAACTATCGATTGTGCAGGTTTTGGTGTTCCATATTTAATTTATAACAAATTACATATAAATGTCCAAGTAATCGATTACTTATCGATTGTGCCGATTATCGATACCGTTTTTCGGATATCGGATTGTATCGATACCGAAAAACCAAACCGATATAGAGCCCTGCCGTGCAACAGTCAAACGACTTTCTTCAAACCCTCCTGCAATAATTTTCAAAAGTCTTGCAATAAAAGATGGTTTCGTGTCCCCAAGGGGAGGGGCCGGTCCCCCCCTCTACCGTGGTGGCATCACGGATCCATTAGGAGAGTTACATGTGTGATATGGACCAATGAGGCATAATGCAACTCAGTCTGGGTCCCAAAGACAATGGTATATGATGGATAGCATCCCAAGAGTGGAGGAGGGCACCTAAAAGAATTATGGCGCGCTAGTACTTGTGATAGTACCACAGCCGGTTGGGGTACCCTCTCGAGTACCAAGGGGTAGTAGCCATCAGATGTCTTGAGCAATGTGTAAGATCTAGGTTACGATCCAAAAAAAATCGGTTCTCTAGCACTATGATTCTACTTTGCGAGTCACGGGCTGAGTGTTGCACCGAACCATATCTACTAGCATTCTTACGTTACGTATTTAGCGATGCAACGGGAATCTCCCATAGCGGAGGTGAACGTTTGGACATGCACTTTGCATTTGTTGTTTCACTAGCCTGCTTTGCAGGGATACCGCACTCTCAGGACCTTGTCCCCTTTGCTAGCGTAAATGTTTTTTATTATTATTATTATTTGTTGTTGGCATCAGTCGAACGCAGGTTTGTTTTCCATCGTTGGACTATCAATAGCTATAATAACCACTTCTGAGTAGTCATCTCTGTAACATCCTCCCCATGGCAGCACGTACGGGTCCGTCGTCACTTGCTGTCTAGTAGCCGTGCGGTGTGCAAATATGAACGCTCGAACGGAATACTATTGTGAGGGAATCTGATGACCAACTCAAAATTTTAAGCCGCAAACCGCGATTTTTCTTGTTTTTTCGGCGATCGAGTGGGAGGATCCAAATAACTCGGGTAGCGGGCAAATTTTGTCGCACCATTAGGACCCATTTGCCGTGTCGTAAGCATATTCCTGGATGCCAGTTTGCGCCAAAAACAAGCATTAGTTGGTTTTGACTTTGTCACGACAATGCATTTACTCCAGGATGATTATTGGCGTCGCAAATATCGAGGAAATCTTAAGAAATTTCATTATTCTATTACAACCAATAGCAGGTGCGAGAAAAACGGTGGTAATACTAAAGATTATCAAAACACTCCATCGATGGTACTTGCGATATTACTTTCGACCTTTCTAATACTATCTCACGTACTTTCACGCCACAATTGTTTCTTCGCTACCCTTCATTCGTGCATGTTCTACTGTATGTTGCCTTTATTTGCGACCCAAAATTTACTTCGTATGTAAATATGATATCATATCAAGTATATATATATATATATGTATATGCTGTAGCACGAAAGCGCCTTTAGCACAGATGCGCCTTTACCCTTTAGCGCAAATGCGCCTTTAGCACAAATGCGCCTTTAGCACAGATGCGCCTTTAGCACATATGCGTGTGGCTATGTCAGGCAGGGATGATGCAATTACATATAGAAAACATACTGCTACGCGATATGTTAGAATTGTGACGGACGGAAACGTTCGGGGGAGCTGAGGAGCCCCCCGCGGTTTCGTCGGATGCAAATTGCCATGACAATTTCTCGCGCACGCATCCGTGCTACAGCATATATATATATATACAACGTTGTACATATTTAACGGTAGTTGTTTTGGCATTTGAATCAGTTTGTTTGTTTGTTGTGCCTTTGACATTTCAATTGTGAGATATGAACCTTACAGTAAAGTTTCTGATACCTCTTTATATGTTTAATACCACACAACCATGTAGTATTATACAATAGGGCTTGTTTTAGTATGCGCATAGGCAAATGCCAAATATCGCAGTATGAGCGTTGAGGCAAGTCGTTTAATAGCAGTTTGAGCGTAGGCAAATGAGTTTAATGCTAGTCTGTGCGTAGGCAAATGATTTTGATGACGGTATGCGCGTAGTAATATTTGTCATGACTGCGCGCATACTGTCATTACAATAATTTACCTACGCGCAGACTTACATATGACTACGCGCATGCTGCCATTAAAATTATACGCGCAGACTAGCATTAAAATCATTTGCCTACGCTCATACTGCGATGTTTGGCACTTTGCCTATACGCGCATACTAAAATAAATCCTAAACAAAATCATTAGTATTATCAGTATCTTATCATCTATACCATTTACATTATGATGTCTTCGGGAATGGTGATTGGCTTCAATCATATAACAGTGAAAATACACCCAGTAATACTTGCGTGCATATAGATCACCGTTGGGCGAGATTATCACTCTGATCGGGGACGACAGCTGACGCATCAACAATCGACGACGCAGCAATCCCATCCCACCCCCTAGAGCCCCCAGAGTCTGTTTTCGCAGCCCCTCCCCCGGCTATGGAATATGGACTGTGATGCCCCCCTAAGGGGCAAAATGTGGGCAGCCTGATTGCTATTTGTCCCAACACACGTCATATCTGCTCTGGGGGAAAACATTGTTCCTACTAGGGAAAACACCCCAAATTACTTGTTTTGGAAACAAGTCACGTGCGGTGATGGTCGAAGGGCGACAGCGTGGCATTTTAAAAAGATGTGCGATTTCGATTCCTCCTGATCCTTTGCGCTTACATGTGTGACTTTCAATGTTCACCCTGCAGGTGCGGGGAAATCCTGGGCACAATGCTCTTTTGTGGCCCCGGTGTGTCACTGGATCTGAAAAAGGTTTGCTTTATGGGTTAGCAGTATTCCACATACGCCGTACAGATACGGGTGCGTAGCTTTGCTGAGGATAGTTTATAACTGTAGTGCTGATCTTGGTAGTGAAAGGTGTGTGACACGGAAGTGTTAAGAGCATCTTTGCTCCCGCATAGCAGTCACTATTACAATTGCAATATCTTAATCTCACGCGAGCACCGAGTAAAAAGTCGAGGTCAACAGATTTGTACTTGCTGCCATTTTGTGCATGTCTATAATCGCTGGTCAGACTGTGCACGTCTATAATAAAGTGCCAAAGTCCCGGTAAAAAAAAAACATAAAACACAAATAAGACTCCCCCGTCTTTCATGTTAAAAAGTCAATTGAAATGCAGTTTGACAATACAGAACATTCAAAATTATCTTTCAGCCAGCTTAGCTGAAAAAGAAATGCAGCAGTGTTCGGAACAATGCTATCGAGGCTGCTCCAACCATCATCTCGGGGATTTTATCTGGCGTGTACCAATGATTTGCAGGCTGAATGAACATGTACGGACCCCCATGCAAACTCCATTTCTCCCTCATTTCACGTCCATACTGCTCAAGAACTCGCCTCCCCTTTCGCAGCCACGGCTGCTGTTTTTGTCATTTCCACCATCACATCCTTCACCTCCTTTCGGGTCTCAATCTTTCTTACAAAAGGGAGACGCTGTTTCCACGAGTCAGCGCCTTGTGTCACCTGTGACCACAACCGGTGTTGCTCACATGTGGCCTGTATTCTCTTAGCACTTTATGTGGCCTGTGTTCTCTTAGCACTTTTTAGCGAAGAGCGAAGGAAACCCTGAATTGTTCCAGACTATCTTTGTTAGTTTATAGTTGACAGGTTAAAGTGAAGTGATGTTGCAGTGCAGGGGCATGCATGTGTCCCCTGAGTGCATTATGCTGGTGATTGTAACATACTTCGGTCACATGTTTGAGGGAGCATCATTCATGATAATCCTTCAGTTCTAAGCAGGTACACATCACCATGCAGTGAACATCTACCTGGATATCCATCCCACATTTATCCAGATAAACAATCTGAGCATCGTCGACCTTCAGATCTGCAGCCACAGAGTCCACAGATTACTCACCACATCAATCGATGCAGAGATGCTCATATTTCAATCATCGATGGATGAGTTTGCGGATGCTTGCAACAAGGCACATTCCAGATTCTTCGCTTTGGGGATGTATGTATGTCTGTGGTGACTGACACTTGATCAGCGCACATCCAAACACACTTGAAGGGCTGCTGCCTGGACCAATACAACACTTTTGTGGTTTAACTCAGTCCCTTGCAGCTCCAAGCCTGCTCTCAGCATGACGGCCGTATGGAATGACTTCAGCTTCCCCGGCAAGCAGTTCTTCTGACACGAGTTGCCTTCTGATACCATGCCCCCTTATACCATAAAAAGCCCAATACCGACATGGGCAAGAGATAATGAAAAAACCTTGCTGCCCTTCAAGTGTCAATACCCGACTATCACGGAAATCCCGGTCTGGTGAGGAAACCGTGCACAAACTGAACAGCGCTGGCCCGCCAACAAAAGCCAGCCCACCGCTATCCAAGTAGAAATGAAAAGCACTCAGGAACTTTTCAGCTGCACTCAATGACAGATGCAATCTTCCCAACCCGGGGGACTTTAGCTGCCCATTTTCAGGGGCCGCACGAGCACGAATTTGTAATCAGAAGCATCATTCGGGTAAGGGGGAGAGAGCCGGGGGAGAGACTGGTGGGAGGGGAGGGGTTGAGTGCGGGGAAAACGAGAGGGAGCATGGAGAGTTCCTGTACTCAAGATACCTGGACTGCGATTCCGACTTCTTTTAGGCAGATGAGGGCTCTCCCCAGCACCCTTTATCCGTGCGGTCTGTGGCATCCTCAGGTCCTGGAGACCGCCCGCTCCAGGCACCCTCGCCAGAGAACTATCCGCCTGGTGTGACGTGGACCTAGCTCAACGAGGTCCGGATACACCTGTACCTAATACCTTGGGTGCGGATTCGACTTTGCTCTCGGGGGAAGGGCTCTTGAACAACGATTGGCTGGGTTATGGGTGTGAAGAGGGGCATGCTCTGGTCCTAGGCCGGGTGTCTGTCGGCTAACAGCACACGCAGCCCTCGGACAAGTGCATCGGGGTAAAAGTGAGAGAGAGAAGTTGGGGCACGCAGGGCTGGCCGTGAGTCATCTCGCCATCATCGCAGTGGATGTGAGAAGCATTCAGAAACAGGGCGGACCGTGACAAGATACCACCGACGCACACACATCTCAAACCAAATGCAATGCAGTATGGATAGATGGATGCATGTACTAATTACTGCCACACATACATTTTGTGAGATTGCGAAATTTTAAGGAACTCCTGCATGTTGATCCCAGGGTGGTCTGAAATAAGCAGGTCCTGGTGGCGCGCCCCCCGGGTGGCTCATAGGCTCACCTCTAAACCAATGCAAAGCAGCATGGATAAATGCATGTATGTACCAATCACTGCCAAATACGCGAGACTGCGCAACTTCACGCAACTCAATGCATGCTGAATCCCGGGTATCGATTCCTACTGGCATGCCCCCCGGTGGCTTCACAGTCGTTGAATAGATGGAGTCTGTTGGTCGATGCAGGCAAACCAATGATCGGACAATGGCAGATGCACGAAAGCATAAACCAGCGGGCGCAGAGGCGCTCCCCGCAGAGATCAAGGGAGCACACAGAGCGAGGCTGTCACCCCACCCTGCCTCTCCGTGCTTGTCAAACAAACATACACGCAGACTCACTCCCCCTTCTATAGTCCGGGATGCTTTAGGTTTGGCATGCGACCCGTCACCGCAGGAGTCCAAACCCATCATCACAGTCTCACCGCCATAGTGCGCCAGCATGGCGATGATCGAGTCTTTGTGGTCTGCGTTCATATGGCCAGCGATCATCGGGGTGAATGCGGCCACGGGGTCGGGGGCCGCTGCCAAATATGCATCCGCGGAAATCTTGCCGGCTCGACCAAAACCTCCAACATACTGCGCCCTGCACTCACAGCACGCCCCTCTCAGATACGGCCAAAATCGTACTCCTACTACTACTACTAATACTACTACTACTACTACTACTGCTGCTGCTGCTGCTACTGCGCGTTGCTGTCTGAGGCAACCGCTGGAAAAGTCAAAGCGAGTTCGATACAAAGTCGTTGTGCCAGGCCAATTTCTGTGCGGAGTACCCTCACACCTGCTTGTGAAGCACCCTAATGGGGAGCGCGGCCAGAGACGGCTCACAGGGAGGGAGGGAGGGGGGTATGCCTGAGCATCTGATCCATGCGCCACACCGAGAAGTCAGCAAAGTCCACCCAGAAGGCTTCAGGGTGAACCTTCATGAAAGCCTCCTTAGCGCCCGCCAGCTCCTCATCCGGCACCTGCACAGCTCGGCCACTACAGGGTCTCACGGTTGCACACGCATCGGCCAATATCGAATCCCAGCGCCACAGGAGCGCAAGGACTCATGAACCCCACCGCCACAGGAGCGCAAGGACTCATGCACCCCACCGCCACAGCAGCGCAAG
>LGRX02035814.1:44167-120501 GCA_001247695.2 Cymbomonas tetramitiformis
ACTCATGCACCCCACCGCCACAGCAGCGCAAGGACTCATGCACCCCACCGCCATGCAACCCTCAACAGCAACACCCCCGTCACTTGTGTACTGCTTCCAGTGGCCGGAGAGCCATGACGCGGTGTCTCATGGGGGACGGCTAGGGGGCCCGCGCCTGGCTGCACTCCCCGACGAGGGTGACGCGCGCATCCTGTATCCCGCTGAAATTCTGCTGCTGCACGGTGACGCTCATGCGCGGGTCCTCCATCAAGTCCCTGCGTCCACAGCAACCGCAAATGTGTGAGGGACAAGTGGCCAGCAAGAGTCTGCCAGCTCGCACGTTACAAGGCCTCGCCACCTTTGACCCACCTTCCACAGTCTGTCACCTTTGACCCACCTTCCACAGTGTGCCACCTTTGACCCACCTTCCACAGTCTGCCACCTTTGACCCACCTTTCCACCGAGTGGCATGAGGCAGGCGAACCGACACTCCCCCTTCTATCGACCCTATGAATGGAAGAAGCATACACGAGCAGGGCGAACCGTGCGATGACACCGCACACTCAGGGATGGAGGCAGCGCCCGAAGGGCTCACCACCACATCGAGGGCGTCCAGACAAAGAGCCCGGTGCCCAGTCAGCTGATGCGCGCGGCACTGATTCCAAAGTTCAATCGTTATTGAACGCGGGAGAGAGATTTGCCCAAACCCTTTCCCAGATCTTTGGCATCCTCAGATCCTGGAGCCCCACCAATGAGCACCCTTACCAAGGATGCCCAAGGATCTCTCCACCGATGAGACATGGACTAAGCCGAAAGAAGCGCGAACACCGCCACACAACACTGGACAAACACTCCGAGCACGGCTCCCCACTTCCGGGGATGCACCTCAAGGAGCTGTCACACGCGAGTGCAAAGCATGTGCCATGTCATGCGTCATGCCGGAGGAGCTAGACAAGGACCTGCTGACAGGGCGGATCTTGCACGCAGACCTCATCGAGCCTCCCGGGATTCTGGCGTCAGGCACAGCAGAGAAGCTGGGCGAGGGGCAGCTCCAATTCCGCCCGCGTTGGGACCACTCTGGTTAAATTGGAGCATGATGGAAGTTTTAGAGGTTTCTGTGCGTCGGATCAACAGTAGTTTCTGAGGGGGACCTGATCGAGATCTGCTGGTTTTACACTCACAATCGTACGGAGTGCCACGCGTGGAATCTGCAGATCTGTTCCTTTGCGAACGCAAAAGAACTTCGCGGGATTGCACAGAAATCCCTGGGCAGCACGTGGCAAACAAATCACCCACGTGTTCTGTCACTGCCACGTGTTCTGTCACTGCCACGTGCTCTGCCAATGCGGAAGCTGAGGCATGCCTGGCTGCTCTGGACTAGAAGCAAGTGGCCACGCGTAGATTCCGCGTAAAGCGGCGCCGCAGAGCTAGAGGCGCCGCGGAAGCCCGCGAGCGCGCCTCACGAGGTAGGACTCCCGATCCCCAAGCGGCCCGCTTCCCTTGGCACAGACATGTCCAAGATGGTGCGGCTGGTGCAACGACGGGGCACACGCCGCCCTCTCCGAGCCGGTGAGCTTGGTCCATGCGGCACGATGGCTCACATGGCTCTGGCACCTGCACTCTCTTACCTGCACCATGCCTTGGCGTACGCTGAGCCTACGGAAGACAAGATGGATGAGGCTGAAACCCCCAACTTGAAGGAACCGGCTGAGGATCACGTCACTGTCTTCGAAGCTGTGACGACGGTGCGCGGCGAGCCCAGCAAACGAACCTCGCCAATTTGTGACCGTCACGGATTCTCGCAGGCAAAGGGGGGTAGAGAAGGTGAAGGCGGTCGCAGTAATGGGGAAGGTGACAGAGGAAATGGGTCGGGCTAGGAGCGGGCCCGAGTTCTATTTAACAGCTGTCTGGAGGACGCTGGGCAACTTCCGCTGTGAAGACTGGCCACCCTGGATGACGGGTGCTTCAGCTTCGACCTCCAGGATCCCTCCTTCCAGCACCCCATGCAGTTCACTGTGTGGGGGTCTTACTCCAGTGCGGTGCTTTCCCCTTTGGGTGGAACGCCTCCCCTCGCATGTTTGTCAAGGTGATGCAAGTGCTGGTGCAAAGCCTCCGAGGACCGCAGGATCAGGGAGGATCAGGGGACATGAGGAAGCTAAGGGGCGGGAGCCGAGTGCGCTGGCGCTGGGCACCTCACCAACAAGCTGGCGGATGCGGGCTGAGACAAAGCACTAGCAAGGAGCCAGGTGCTCCCCTTCATGGACGACTTTGGCGTCCAGCAAGGTGGAGGCACTCAAGGGGCGCGCGCTGGCGAGCCGGGTCATTCGAGGCTGGGCATCGGACGGAATGAGAAGTAGGGGTGGCGGGAGCCCACACAGCTGGTGGAACACCTCGGGCTGAGGTGGATTGGCGCGCAGGTCAGTTCCGTGCGACCGCCAGGAACTGGCAGAAACTCCACGAGCAGCCACAGCTTGGCGCGCAGGTCAGTTCCGTGTGACCGCCAGGAACTTGCAGAAACTCCACGCGCAGCCACAGCTTGGCGCGCAGGTCAGTTCCGTGCGACCGCCAGGCACTTGCAGAAACTCCACGAGGAGCCACAGCTTGGCTCGGCGAGGCGCCAAAGGGAGCGACCGCGGGTGCCGGCCAGCCGCCTGGGTGGCTTCGCAGGTCGCTGCCAGTCAGACAGCAGTGTACCTGGCCGTGCGCCCAGCAAGGCTGTATCCGTGGGAGATCCACTTCATCCTCTCGAATAAGAGGAACTGGGATACCAAAATGAGGACCACGTGGCAGGCGCGGTCAGCCTCGGAGTGGTGGCTCCGACTGCCCTCTCAGTGTCGGTGGAACGGGCGGAATATTTGGAGGAGCCCATAGGGGGATGAAAGTGCACACTCACTCCTCCCTCTGCGCCCCGGGGGAGGGCCCCGGGGGAGGGGTGCTGAATCGGAGGCACATGGCGCTAGGGTTCTGGTCGGACGAGATGAGACTCCTCCATACCACCCACCTGGAGCTGTAGCAATCGTTCCTACGAGAGCTGACCAGCAAGGCCGTGAGGCTCGAATGCAACGAACAGGCGGAGGTGGCGATGCTCAGCCACACCACCTCGAGGACCAGTCGATGCGGCTCGTGCGGAGGCCCTGGGCACTCCTGGACAGCCACGGCATCGAGCTGCAGGCGAGGTACATCAGAGTGGAGGCAAACTCGCGGGCCAATCGGCTGTCGCGGGATGAGGACCTGGTCGATTGGCGTCTGAAGTGCAGGCGGTTCGAGTGGGCGGAGCGGAGCGGCCCGAGCACAGCTTCAGCTCCCAGGCAGGTTGCCTCGGCGTCACGCACAGTGGTCTGATGCGGGGTGCATGGGCGTGGACTCCTCGGCCTACTCGTGGCCGGGAGAAGCTCTTGTGGTACCCAGGTCCAGGTCCAGGTCAATCCAGCCACGTTTGAGGGGCGTTGCGATCGCTGGAGTTCCATGGGGGCATGGGGGCATGGTGCACCGTGTCCAGCCACGGGGGCTGGGTGGCCAAGATAAGAGCCGTGCTCAAAAAGGCGCAGGCCGAAGCCCCGGCAGAGCCGGCATGGCGCAGTGGGCATTGCGACATTCGTCTTGCATCCGGTGTGGCGGTGGGACCCTATCTACGAGCCGGTGCCGGAGCATGGGGATCTTTTTACTTGTCCGAGCCCGCGCTGGGGGGTAGCAGCCCACACGGTGGTATGAGTCGTGGCGAGGAACCCGACCTGAACCCACACCCGAGGCAGTTGTGCCTGCCAGGGTATGAACGGGCACGAGAGAGCTGCTGGGGATACGATGGGTCTATGGCCACGGCGCATATGCCAAGGGATGCTTCAAGCTCAGATGAAGCGAGGCGGCAAGTGCCTGTGAGCTGGCGCTGAGGACACAGGCGGTGTTGACAGCGGGCCTCAAGCCGCTGGCAAGCCGGGTAACCGAGCCAAGTATGGCGGGAATTTACTGCAGAGGGACGGAGCTGCGTCAGGCCTGCGGCTGTGGAAGCGCTTTGTACTTCATATCCGACGGCTGTGGAAGCGCTTTGTGCTTCATATCCGACAGGGGAGGTTCCCCCGACTGGAAGCGCGCCGGCGCCGGGAGGTGTCGCGCGCAAGACGACAAGCAGAGGCTCGTGCTTCCCCCCGCGCTCGCCACGTCAGCGGAAGCAATCCACGCCGTGATGGCCGGTGTGATGGCCTCCACGCCCTTTCCACCCACGTGATTCTTGGGTCTGTTCTATCGACCTGTGAGGTGATGCAGAGAGCCGGGTTTGATGGAAGTTGGCTGCAAGGCACAACTAGGGCCGGCCAGGCGGCGGCGGACTGCAGCACCTCGAAGTTGGCTGCAAGGCACAACTAGGGCCGGCCAGGCGGCGGCAGACTGCAGCACCTCGAAGTTGGCTGTGAGGCACAACTAGGGCCAGCCAGGCGGCGGCGGACTGCAGCACCTCGAAGTAGCCGCGTGCGGAAGAGCGTCTAGGTTGCTGCGAAGGGTCCATGCTCCGGCGTGACCCCCCTTGAAGCGCTGCCTCCGCAAACTGGAGAGGGGATGCTTTCCTGCCACTGGCGAAGACATTCTAAGCGACTCGAACTGGCGTAGGGCTGCCATATATTAGAAGCTTGTCGGGATTCTAGTATAGTATGCTATTATGGGGGAGGGTGGCAGTGAATGCCCGAAAGAGTGGGGTGTGAACGCACACTTGGCGGTGGAGAGCTGACAGACTGCGACATTCGAGACCGAGTGCACCCCCTGAGGCTGCGACCGCGGGCCTCGCCGTTGCGACCGCGAGACACTGCTTGAGATGAAGCAATAGAGCTTAAGGCATGGACAGGACCAGGTATAGGGCACATTCCACCGTGGAGGATGCGCTGTGCTCACCTCGTGTGTGCGGAAAGCGTGCTGATCGCGAATAGAGGGCGTCCCTGCAACACGCGATGTGAATATCAGACGTGCGCCGATCCTGCGAGTACAAGTGGAATCTATAACAGCCACGGCGAGAAGCCGACGCGCTCACCGGTACGTTTCATGGCCTCTAAAAAATAAGTACCACGTGAAAGCCCGGCGGGCTCGCTAGCGCCGCCGCGCAGCAAAAGAGCCACCGGCACGGGATCCAAACGCGCGGTCAACAACGAAAACCTGCAAGTCTGCTGCATATAAACACGTATCGTGCAACCCCGACGATGTTGCTCGGCGTGGAGAGCAAGGGCAGAACAGATCGTTCGCCGCGGTGTGCTGCACCTGCTCGTCGCAGGCGACATCCACAACGGAGCCGAAAGGGTGCCCGTCAAATTCCTTGGAGGCCGTCGCGAGGAAACAAGACTTAGCGAGCTGCACCAGCGTCCGGGCTTCCTCTGCGAAGGAGGGGCGCTCCTTGCCGGCCTTCCCCGGTGCATCGCCCTGCTCCAGCGCAAACCGACCAGGGATTTCCAGGGATCGAGGAAGTGATTTCTCAGCCGAAGATCATCCTGGTTGGAAGTGCTACAGGACAAGAAGTATTCCTGTGTCAATAGTCAAGTCTCTGTCGGTACGAAGACGGAGGATAAGTGCTGTGAGCGTTGCCAACGAGCGCCGAGCGTCCTATCTATGCCGCCCCACGATAAGCCTGGCAACCGAATCGCCAGTGCAAGCATTTCGGGCTCACGTTGCCAAACGCCAGCAGCGGATAAGGCATAACGCGGTATGAATTTTTGAAACTTGAACCGAAGAGCCCCTGGTTGAGCTTGAAGAGGTCCGACGTAGGACGAACCTCGGTTTGAAGTGGATCCGTGTCGGAGCAGCGCACCACGACGGGCCGCGAAAGGGAGCCCTGCAGGAACACGTTAGTTAGCGTAGGGGGCTGAGCGCGGTGCACTGCAATAGACAATAATACACCGGCAAATAATGAAACAAGCCACCTGCGACTCAGAATAGGCAAACTCAGGCACTGAGGCAAGACGGTCGCGAATCAGGCTGAACGTCGCGGAAGATTTTCACGGTGAGGAGATTTGAATGGCAAGAGACAAGTGTGAACAGTTGCACCGACAAGAATCTTGGGGACGAAGGCGTGAGATCTACCCCTGAGCGCAACGTTCGTACTCTGCCCAAAGCCAGAGCCACCGGCCTCCTGCTCGACCTCAGCGCAAGCGCACGGGCCGGTGCAACTGCCGGGGTCACGCGCGAGGCAAGCGCTCCGTGCAAAGCGGAGCTTGAAATGCTTGGAATCACAGGCGCATGCAGCATACAATTCATATCTAAGCCCTTGACACGATAATTAGAGGGAAGGGCAGGATTTCGGTGCAATAAACGTCTTCTCACTTCTGCTACGTTCAACGTTGATACTGACATGTTCGATTGCAGACGACATGTGGGTTTTTAGCCCTATCGCTATGCTATCGCATCATCGGTATCGTATGCCCCTATCGTAAATCGTATGTTTTGCGAGCACCCGACCGGACCCAGACGAGAGGGCGCGGGCGCAATGTCGGCTTTTTTTACGTGTTCTGTGACATCGGGGTCGCCATCTTTTGATAACATTTTCCATACAAGTTTGAAGTAAGAAGATCGCAACCCCGATGTCACAGAACACGTAAAAAAAGCCGACATTGCGCCCTCTGACCGGACCGCGCCCGATCGGGCGGGATCGATGTAGACGTGGCGGAACGTCGAAAAGACGCGACGCGACGCGACGCGCCGGTGTGACGTGTGTGTCTCCAGTCCCGAGTCCGGGACATCCATCGTGTTACGCTGGTCACGCCACGTCATCAGGCAAAAAAATAGTCGGAGGTTCAGGTTGTGGGCTTGTGGCTTTTCGACGCAGTCGTGATATGCAGTCAGCATGTGACTGTCGTGAAGTTCCCAGCGCCCGTGACACCCTGTCCCATTTTGGAAATTGATTTTTCCCCACCTGTACGTTCACGTACCCCTATAGAAAATCCCCGCATGTTATTTCAAAAAACATCTTCTATGACATAGACACAGACATGATTCATCGATGATGACATGAATTCGTGACGCATTCGGTTGTCGTTGTCGGAAGTTGTGTTCATCGCTTCGAAAATCAAAAAGATCTAACAGCATTATTTCTCTTTTTGCCCGTTTATAAGACCAAACATGTCGCGACATGTTGCGGTAGTCACAGATCGGGAACATCGAATGAACTGAGGCTAGAAGTATAAAGGAGTTGAAAAGACACCCGCCACTTTCGCCTGTACAGTAGGACGAAACACATATATGGGGAGCCCGTATGGAATTCGTAGGCCGACGTTGTGATCTCGAGTGGTATCAGTTCCCGTTTACGAAAGTTTTCCTTCGAGTTCTGCCCACGTGTGTTTTGTGTGAGTATGTGTGTGAATTATTACGGAGATTGCTATCATCTTCGCTGCCGCGTTCTCACTCACTCAATCTCTCTCTCTCTACATCTGTGTGATACCATGCCACGGCACCGCCTTCCTGTTGCATGCTCTTTTCTTCAGTGGGTGTTCCGCGTGCCTCACGCCACTCGGTGTTTGCGTTTGCGTGACCTAGGATATTCTTTCGTGGCCGCCCCTCATTATCTGCGCTCTGTGCTGGATACGGTGCCCTGGCATCAGATGCTTGACCATACAAGGTATGCTCGCAAGAAACTCCAGGTCAGTATTAGTCGGCATGCCTTACGTTCTTGCGAGTAATAGAGCTTTACTTTCAGGATACGATGATGCCACTCGACGATTTGCGGATATGCAGAAGACTTGGGCGCCGAATACGTGTGATAACAACATAGCATTGCGCTAAGTTCTGTGGAGTCTGTAAGGAGCAAAACGCGGTGCTGCAGATGCGTTGCTTGTCGAGCGAAGGAATGCCATTGCATGGAGTTGGACGTCGAGCAGTGGCGCGAGCGCCGTGCGCACTTAGTCCAAATACCCGGTGCGCTCCTCATTGATGGGGCACTTGCGCGCACCTATTTTCGCAGCACTCGAATTTGATACCTGCGGTCGCATATTTTATTTCTTGAATACAAAGAAAGACAAATCTTCTTCGTCGCCATCGTTTGTTTCAAAGCCCACTTTTTCGTGACTCGCTTCCAAAACGTTTATTCAAGGAGCTAGTGAGAAGGTTATGGCGAGCCAATATGCGGACAAGAGAAACGAAAATAGTGGGCTCCAGGTTCTGTGCGCCGCGGTTCGAGAAGGGGCGACAATTTTGTTCACAACGAAATAATTTTGCCGACGAGGGAGCTCTTAGTGTATAGCATTATCTTGTCCGCGTATTTTTTTCATCCACTGTGGTGTTGGTAGACTAACCTCGTATGATGTACCTCACGCTATTTGGAGTGTCCGTGTGGCGTGACTATGGTTCGGTCCCGTGCATTGCGGATTATTCTCTTCAGAGCAATGTCAAAGCTGCACAACCGAATTCACGAAAATTTGCCACAATAAAGACACGGAATTTCTTTATCGTGAATTGGACTCGGGAAGGTGGGGGCGTAAAGTCCAATACCGCCTACAATACGCGTTTGGACAGAGCGCACCTGGAGAGGTACGAATGCCCACCATAATATGAAGAATGATGTGCTTCTCAAGTACAACAAGACAGGGAGGGGCTATCCACACCTTAGAAAACTATCCAAGGTGAATGTGAGCCAAGCATGGTCAGCCAGTTGCGGAGGCTGCATTACTGGCGCTTTAGGTTCTCACCTTCACGAGAGAGGGGGCGACGTGAGTGCTGCAGGAAGGCGACGTGACAAACACATCCAATGCTATGTTGATAGCTACAATGGAAGTGATGGTGATGAGTTTCGGTGGGATCATCGAAAAAATGTCCGTTGTAAGTCCCTTGAGAAAATGTGGCTGGGGCCACAAATTGTTAGATTCATGCATTTCACACCTGCTCCAAGGGCTTGGAGTTAGCAACATCCGGCTCAGTGTGCTTCCCCCTACAACATGGCGACGTGATTTATATATTGCGCATGGTTTCAAAACCCTTACGGAACACTTAAATTGGCAGTTGTAGGTGCACTTCTCTCACCTTGCCCCTCAGAGCGTCTCGCGACTGTGCACTTCAACTTATAATAGTACTACTATCTATTAAGCAAGCTTAATCGATATATGTGGATAAAAGGTGTAGCTCCCACTTGAAGTTGCCCCCGAGTTTCGAAATCGGTCGCGATACAAAGTCACAAACACCTTTGAGACTGTAGTTGTAGTAGCACACTGAAGCAAGGAGTGGTATCGAAAGTTTTAGGCCTCATCGATAGTTTTTCGATAGGCAGAGGTATATCTCAATCGATAACAATAGGTGTAAATAGGTATCGATCAATATCGATAGGTAAGTTTGGGTATCGATCGATAACAATAGTTATGAAAACGTATCAATAAATAAGTACCAAATTCGATATATCGATATATCGATATGTTACCACTACTTCTCTAATAACACGTGAAAGCAAACTACAGATCTAGAACTCTGCCGTATTCATAGCAGCCATCAAAGAGTGCTCAATCGTGCCCTCAATTAATTTTCCCCTAAGGCATGCTACTAACCTTGGAAATCTGATACTCTATGTGGAAATCTGATCGAATATTGCAAAGGCTCAATGTGGAATCGATTAATCGATTAATCGATTTTGACCAATCGTGTCGTTCAATTTTGAATTCATCGATCAATAACAATAGGTGTAAATATGTATCGATCAATATCGATAGGTCCGGGGGGTTATCGATCAATATTCAATATTTCGATATGTACAAATTTGCTATCAATCAATAACAATATTTCGATTAATCGATACTATCGAAAATATTGAATATCGATACCACTCCTTGCACTGAAGGTCGCTCTACTGTGTCATTGTTCTTAACTGTAAGGTATGATCACTCGACTTGGGTGATATAGACGCCATCGCTCCCGATTCGCTTCCCGATCGATCCCGATTAGGAGAAAATGCCACTGGAGAAAGTGGCCCAGTCTTCCAAAGTGACCATGCAGGTTGAGGATTGATGTTCACGATTTTAGGGGTTTGCGGGTGAAAACTTGGAGCTTGGTCAAACGCGGAGGCCAAACGTGTCCGCAGTTTGTCGGTTGTGAGAGCCAAAAACAGTTCAGCATGTTGCAGAAGGTCTTTGCGAGTAGGGCAAAGATAGTGATGTCCTGTCGTTTCTACAACAAAAAAACTAGCATAATTGTGTAAGCGGAAAATGTTATATGGAGCAATACTGCACCCGGTAAAATAACCCAAAGGGGAAACCCCATCTACCGTTGTGCCGCATCGTTAGTCGCTCGCCTAACGCAAGTGGACTGTGAAAGTGAATAAGCGCCGATAGGAACAAAGGAGGTTTCTATGGCACTGCCCATCGAATCTGAAATCCTGCCTAACGCTAGTGCCGATGCGGATGTTGAAAGCGCTCAGGTGCCCCTTGAGCGACCTCGAACCTCTCCGAGTCCACCAATAAAGCAGTCGGACTTCACTCCGTCTTCTGCGGTAACACGACTAACAAGTATATTTGCGATGCTTATCTCGATGAACCTTGTCTAGGAATCCGTGAAAATTACGATCGATACGCTTCCCACCACTGGTGTGGCAAAAGTTGCCATGCTAGAACTGATATCGCCTTGTACGAGTGCGATCGCCATTGGATACGGATGAGCGAAGGTGTCGCACAGTGGCCATTGCAAATCCTCGGGGAAACACAATATCTTAAATTAGCATAAGAATCGGTTGAAATTGGTTAGTGATCTAACAACTTTGCACTTCTACATCCTAAAATGCTAGTATTTGTGATGGAAGAGAATATTCTCAAATGTCAGAGAGCTTTGAATCATATATTCGGGAATGAGCGAATGACACGTGATTCGAACATTTCCTTTTTAAAAAAGGAAATCGGGCATGTTTAAAAATTTCGAGTGGCATGCGCGGAATATATTCACTTTCCGAAACTAGGTGCATCGTTTTGCCAAACGAACTTGATATTATATTTACTGCCTAGTGGTGATAATACTATAGGCTCTGTCACTAACCCACATTCGTAGGTAAAATATACGGCATTTTCGATCAAGCCTTGGTGGTCGGGTAGCGCCCTGCGCTCTAGGTATGCAAATAAGAGGTAGATATCGAATGTCCATACCCATCCCACTAACCCCCTGGCGTGCTCGTGACTGAGAAGACTGCATACGTGCGTGGAACTGGGAAGAAGGCTGAAAATCGGATGATATGATGGGCATCCCGCGTGCGCGTACTGCGTAAGAGTCTCTGGGTAATTAGAGTTGACATTAATGTGGGTCGCAAGCAAATCTAAACGTTGGTACCAAATAGTGAAATAACACTAGGGTGCCCTGGCGGTTAACTGATATTCTGATAGTCTGATATTCTGATAAATTTTAAATTGTTAGTATCAGAATATTAGAATCAATTGATAGTGGATGTTTTACTATCAGAATATCGGAATTGATTGATACCCTTGGAGGCTAAGCAAAATCAATTGATGTGATTACTTGAACTCTCCCCGAGCATGACTCCGAATTCCGGTCCATATTTGGCCATGGTTGAGGTCGTGTCGAATGTGTTCAAGTAGCTGAGAGCCTAGTGTCAAAAAATGCTTATAGGAGCGTGGACTAAGGCTCCCATGCGAATGTGGCACTCTGGCAGGAGCGCTGCAACTGCGACTGGAATCAAAAACGCAAAAGTCGAGCGACCCACATTCGAAATGTCGGCCGCTCGACTTTTCGAACCCAGTCGCACAATGTCGAGTATCAGTATAGAGTTCACAGTTCGCAAGTAAAGCCTTCCGCCAAAGACGAAGAGAGAGAGAGCCATGCCCCACTCAAACGAGACGGGGAACGAAGAAAACGTTGTTGGCACGCAGCATGTCAGTCTTTGCTAGCAAGAAAAGAATTCCCTGCCGTTTCTGCAGGAAGTAAATTCGTAAAGATGATATGGACAGGCACTGTAAAAGTATGCACGCATCTCGGCTTAAAGGAGAAGCACCGTCTATCGCTTCGATGTTCGCTCGGCCGAGTGTACCAACTGCTGCGTCTGAAGAGGTCGCTCTTGCGACAGATCTCATTTCATATTTTGCATTGTTGCACTTTGCACTGCATATTTTGCTTTAACACTCTGCCATGGGAAGTCACCGAGAAGGAAGCTGTATTTGCACATATGTTTGATAAGGTGTACCCTGAACAACTCGATTTCAAAGACCGAGACAGTGCGAAGGTCCCCCGCAACCCACTCGATTTTCCCGTGCCATGTGAATACCAGGAGGAGATCGAAAGTAAGGGAACCTTTAAGGGCGTACTATTGAAAATCGCGCCAGTGTACGGCGGCAACTTTAAAGAAGCCTTCAGATCAGTGTGCTCTTCTCGCTTAACTCCTTGGTGCGACTTGCTCTTGGAACACTTTACGGATCGGTAGCTGGAAGCACGCATGAATGGTGCACAATTATGGCTGGTTGCTTCGACTTACGTTTTTTTTTTTCAGTTACCATGCAAGCGCTAAATGACGAGAAGGGTTGTTTGCTGAAAGTGTAGGACTGGGCGAGACAGCATGGTAACGTTTCATTGCCTGCATTCGCGGATTTGTGGAAACAGCATGAGATTGTGCAGCACAGATTGGTCACAGCTTTTATCGAGAAGCCTGTCGTTCGCGACACGATGGAAATTCGCGAGTGGTACCGCAGTGATGAAACTTTTGCTGACCCACCCGGAACCGTACGATGGTGTGCATGATTGGATATTTGTTTTTCAACACTGCGCGCTTAAGATTCAAAACGAGGCAGTGAACGAAAATATGGGATCTTGTGCCGCGACACACGCTGCACCACAACGGCATCTTACTCAGGAGGCAATTGTGATGAAGACATTTGTGCATTGGAATGCTCCGAACCCGCGGCACATATGTGTGATGATTTTTTAAAAGCTACTTTAGATCACCACTTTCCCCCCCAGAAGTGGCACTTCACCTCGACAGACGTTCGTGCCAAGTTACACGACGTCTCAGCAGTTGTAGATCGATTGGTAAACGATGCCAGCAAATTCGTTTTTATGGCGTAATATGTTTTACTTAACCATAGATATATTGATACATAAACATGTCGATATGATGAATATTTACTTGCACATATCAAGGTATGGCAAACGCGAGGTCAAAACGTGTTCGGTAATAAACGCAACATTTTTTTATTGGCTTATCATATCCGCTGGAACATTGTAGACGTATAGGAACTTGTCCGTACAAAAATGGATAGGCAACGGGGAAGTTATGCTTGATACACTTCACAATTCACGCAACCTTAACCATACTTAAGAAAACGTTTAAATCGCCCATATCTTGAATTCTAGAAACTGCGTTTACCGAGCACTTTCTGACTTCGGCATACCTTGATATACGTTGACGTGATAGATAATGCCATGAATCTTTGTACCTCACCAAACCAGCGATGATGCAGAGCTCCGTGTCCACTGCACAATCTTTCGCATTGGCGCATCACATGAAATAGTTCCACGTGAATAGTGCCATATGACAATGCACAGAATATTCTCGCATGCATCCACTTTGTCCATTTTTTATTAAGGAATGGAGGGTTAAAACGAAAATGTTTTTTCTTTTCTCAAAAAATTAGATTTGGAAATCTAGGTTTGGACATTTAGGTTTGGAAATCGTGAGGAAGCTCGCTCGGAAAAATACAATTTTCAACACTAGCTAGGGCTGAGAGGCATGACCACGCACTTCAACCACACCGGCATCGGTGGCAATCTGTTGAACAACTGCCAAAACCCATTGCAATTTCTGAGTCATAGTTGATTTATATTGACAAGGTATCATCAGAATCGATTGACATCGGTAGGACAATATCATACTTGATATTCTTTAAGTGATATCCCAATCAATTGATACCAGCAAAAACAAAATAATCGGAAACGATCGATAACCCCTGTCCCAACTGATACCATGGTTGCCTTGATGGGGGCATGTGCTCTTGGCCAGGGCGGTCCCAATTCGAGCTAGCATGGTCGTACACTGCAGGCCGCTGTGCCTTGAACACAGATCTAACGGTGCTACTAGTCTTACTGTGCAAACTCTGGCCACTTTGAGACGGTGGTTCCATGCTAGGAGTTCACTGTTGTAGACGTCGTTGTTGTTATCAATCGAGTCACGCAGATTGAAGATCCCGGCGGTGTCAAAGTCAATCACGCCAGATTCCGCCAGATTGCATAACGTCCAGAGATACCGTGTCATGAAAGCAGTTGCCCACTGTTGTACTATTCTGATAGCAGTAGCAGTCACGCACCTGACACCACCGACTGTGGAGACATCTCTCCACAAAGGGCGGCAGAGCCTGTCGCGGTGCCCATGATGCACATGCTCGGGCACAATTCATGAAAAGGGCTGGCACCACAGCGGCTGTCAGCCAGGTCCCAATCCTACCCGGCCTGACATCACCAACCTAAGGAGCGGGCGGTGGTGGTGCCTCCAAGTGCAGAAGGCCGTCCTCGTCCTCGGAGTCGGTCTCCAAGTCACTGATGTCCACGGCCGATTCATGCGTGGAAGAAATTAAGGGAGGGTCAGGAGTAAACAAATGCAAAGAAGCCCTGCTCGGACCATTGAAGCCGAGCTCCACAAAAACTAGTGATTCAGCAAAAAATTGCGGCATATCTTATATATTGCGCCTATGACAACAAATAAGGTACCAAAATGTTCGTCCAGGAAGGTTCTATTGATATACTAAGACTTCGCCCGGAAAGCGGGTTGCGCGAGTCGAACGATGTTAGCCAATACTGAACAAGGCTACAATTCAAGCAATTGCATTATCTTTATGGCAGGAAAGATTGACCAGTAAATTAACAGGTTGAGCAACAGCTCCTCCAAATAGTTACTTCAAGTTAGAACAGCCTCCAAATGAGCAATATTCAGGTCTTATACTTTCAAGGCGCGCAGTTCATATCTCTAATCGATCTGTCCCATGTCGGCTGGCATATCATCATCTGCCACCTATACAAATCCTAATCAGAGAATCTGCATTTGGACAATCCTAATCAAGACAGTTGATTTCATTGTCCCTTGCTGATCTTTGCCTTCTTCCTACGAGGAGCCACGTCAAGCACGTCTTCTTCATCACTGTCACTGCTCATGGTGCATTTCAATTGAGTTATATACTCATGTGTCCAACATCTCGGATATTTCCTAGATTGCCTCTTCGTCTCTTCAGACACCCCAGCCTTATTCTCAACCATTGAAGTCAATCCAGTATCCGACCCATATGGTTTCTTCGGTGGTACATGAACAGTCTCCACCACAGAGGCTGGGGCATCCTCAGATATGGCCTCAGACTTCTGCTCGGTGATAGGCTGATCATCTGGCTGAACAGGTGAGGTCGGGGAGGTGCCCTTTGGTACCCAGTGAAGTTCACCCTTCTCATCCATGATCAATTGCAGTCCCAGTCTCTTCAACCTTCGAGCTTCAGCTTGTTCTTCAGCATCGTCAGCTACCAAGTCATCGAACTCGCTGACGTCATCCTCGGTGTCATCATATTCAGGCGAGGCTGGCTCCCATTTCGGACTGGCAGTGTCCATGTCATATATGACACCCGCGTCATCTTTGTCATCCGAACTTGCACACCACTGAGGATTTCTGTTAATAAAGTGTTAAAAAGTGTTAATTAAGTGTTAAAAAGTGTTAACGGGTAGGAACTGTTAATAGTGGTGGTATAAATCCCGATGGTAAATAATGATTGGCTTGGGAAAAGTTAAGGAATTATATAATTCATGTTAACAGAATGTTAACAGAATGTTAACAGAATGTTAATTTAACACAATTTTAACAGAATGTTAACACTTAATCGGAGGGGTGCCGGAGGGAGTTGAAATAGGCCCCCCCTCGCGAGATCGTTACACATGTAAGGAATATTAACAGAAAATTAACACTTTTAATAGGAATCATACACGTGGCACTCGGATTAACAGTTTTACCGGATACTAACACTTGGCTGACTGTAAACGGTCATAAATTAACAGATTTGACCGGATCGTCCACGTGTCATGTCTATTAACACTAGCACCACTAGATATTAACAGAAATTCCAGATTGTTCCACGTGGCATGTCTATTAACACTAGCACCACTAGCTATTAACAGAAATTCCAGATTGTTCCACGTGGCATGTCTATTAACACTAGCACCACTAGCTATTAACAGAAATTCCAGATTGTTCCACGTGGCATGCTAAGAGGGACTGCCGATGCTACTAAAAGTACCACTGGAACAGATTCGTTCCATGTGGCAAGCAGGCATTCGCTAGCTACACAGAGCAATTGGACGGAGCTGATGAAGCTGCGCTGGCGTTCGGTGTCCTCCTTCGATTGCTGCGCGGAGCTCATGAGGTAGCTTGCGCTATTGCTTCTTGCAACGTACCGCTTTCATCCCCGGCCATAGGTAAGTGGCGTGTAGAGGTACGCGGTTTCCAGGTGGGCGATGGATAATGACCTTGGTTTCGAGACGGCTTACCGGTAGGAGAAGTGTACGTTTTTCTGCCTCGTTGCACACATACACGCCCCGGCTGTTCATAGTAAGGTCCTCAACAGTGGGGTAGGCGGTCACCATAGCCAGGCGGCACACGGTGTCGTTGGCGGCGGAGTTCTCGGCGGAACGCTTCAGGAAGATCAAGTAGTAAGCCTCCACGGTGCCGTACTCAAAAGCGTCGGCCGCGCATGTACTCAAAGCCACGTTGAAGGAGATACGCGTTTTTGCCCGGGTGTAAACCCGGGATGTGAAGTCCTCATCGCCTCTTCGCATGCGCGAGAATCGAAGGACGTCCATGGCTGCATCCAGGGAAGGGCTTGCATGATCGCTAAAAAGGGATCGGACGCACCCCACCAGTTCCCGGTGCAGACGACCCCCCTCCTCGTTTGCCAACGCAGCGGTTGGTACACCGTCGCGGACGAGATAGTGGCCGGTGTCAAGGAGATGGCACACCTTGGAGGAATCGTCAGCCCGGGTGGTCCCAGAATCATGGTATTCGCCGCCCTTGGCCATGGCCATCTCCGTGAGCATGTCCGGAAGGAAGCGGATCCCTTCGTAGCTCCACGCCATGTCGTCCACCGCCTCTTTCGTGAGATACGCGTTCGCTATGCACGTGTCGATCGCCTTACCTCCGACCGGGGCTGGCACCACCCCCTTGCTGTCGCCCAGGAGACGCTCGACCCAGAGCTCGTTGGTGCTGCTCACCACGCCGGTTTCCTCCTCTTGCTTGCACAAGTGAACGACCGCCATGCGCAGATTCAACGTCAACATGTTCATGGGGCATTGCTGTTCCACAATCACCGCAAAGGCCCACAGCTCTTTCCCGGCCTCCTTCCGGGGCTCCGCACGGGACTGGAGGTCCCCACACAATCCTATTGCAGGCCCTCTCATAAAGTAGAGCACCGCCCGCCGCAAAGTCCACCAAGCCTTGTCCAACTCCGGATTCAAGTTCTTCAGAACATCCATGAACACCATCGGACTGAAAATCAAGATAAAGTTCAGCATGTCCTCCATGGTGTAGTTCCCTGCAACAGCGAGCTTTTTACAGATGTTAGGCAACCGGCTCATCCTCCCCGCGTATGAAATGACACCAACAAACTAACAACAGTGCATACATATATACCTGGTTGTAGTAGCATTCATCCCTACGGTTAGTAGGTGTGGCCATTCCCTGCCGGTGCACACAAACATGGTTGCACGCGGACCGGGGGAATAAGGTTGGCGCATCCGCCACGCCCGTTCCTACTAAACAAGGCACATGCAAGGTGATGGGTGTCGGTATCCGTGGTTAGATCCGGGTGCTCACCCGCGTATTGCACGAAGTCCTGGTACTCCCGGTGCATGTCATGCAGCGTCATCGCCGTGGGCAACCTCGGGCGGGCAGTCGGGGAACATCTGTGCGACAGCACGCAACACGAACACCGTGTGACTTCCTCAGCAACGATATGCCACCGGGAAGCGCACAACATGTAGTTGCATGCAAACGACAGGAGTATATACATGGCGAGCACGGCAAAGCTCCCGAGAACAATATGCCCCCCATAGGAAACCCTCCGTGCACCTGTGTGTTAACCGGTGTGGCTCGTAACATTACCGGATAGGAATTCTCTATACGAGCTCGCACATACGCAAGAACCCCAAGACCCCTAGAGACAATAATGATGAGGTAGACCATTCATAGGAGGCAGACAATTGCATATAATAAGCTGGACACTAGCCTTGCAAAAGGTCACCATCCGGTAGGCAAATGCATGTATGTGTAGGTGAACACGAAACGAAAACACTTCAAACGACGAGAAGCATACCACGCTGGCGACGGTATGTCCCCAGCGTGACCTCCGGCATATATGAAGATCACCCTTTAAAAAACAGGGACAAGAGGCTTGCATAACCGCCGCATCGTTGCGCGACCGGCCCGTTGGCGATCAGCGCACGCGCTACACGGTCCGCAGAGGCTTCAACACATTAAAAAATGCAACCCGGTGAACACGAAAAATGAAAGACTTCAAACGACGAGAAGCATACCACGCTGGCGACGGTATGTCCCCAGCGTGACCTCCGGCTTATATGAAGATCACCCTTAAAAAAACAGGGACAAGAGGCTTGCATAACCGCCGCATCGTTGCGCGACCGGCCCGTTGGCGATCAGCGCACGCGCTACACGGTCCGCAGAGGCTTCAACACATGTAAAAAAATGCAACCCGGTGAACACGAAAAATGAAAGACTTCAAACGACGAGAAGCATACCACGCTGGCGACGGTATGTCCCCAGCGTGACCTCCGGCTTATACGAAGAACACCCTTAAAAAAACAGGGACAAGAGGCTTGCATAACCGCCGCATCGTTGCGCGACCGGCCCGTTGGCGATCAGCGCACGCGCTACACGGTCCGCAGAGGCTTCAACACATTAAAAAATGCAACCCGGTGAACACGAAAAATGAAAGACTTCAAACGACGAGAAGCATACCACGCTGGCGACGGTATGTCCCCAGCGTGACCTCCGGCTTATATGAAGATCACCCTTAAAAAAACAGGGACAAGAGGCTTGCATAACCGCCGCATCGTTGCGCGACCGGCCCGTTGGCGATCAGCGCACGCGCTACACGGTCCGCAGAGGCTTCAACACATTAAAAAAATGAAACCCGGTGAACACGAAAATGAAACACTTCAACCAACCGGAAGCAGGCCAAGCTGGCGACGGTATGTCCCCAGCGTGACCTCCGGTAGGCAAATGCATGTATGTGTCTAGCGCGTTATGCGTGATGCGATAGGAATACATACATGGACCAATTTGTTTACGGCAATGTCGGCGCTATATTTACATGTATACATTTGTCATGTTCACATGTCGGCCCTATTGGAAATCACTCAGCCGGCTCAATACGAGGCGGTAAATCCTTCTCACCGACGGTCTGGATCCTAGTGTGCTCAAACGTGCGCAGCAGGTTCCCGGCTGTCGGACGCTTGTCCATGTCTACGCGGAAGCATTCCTTCAGGCGCTGCATGAGTGCATGCTTCATGAATCCATTCTGCGGTTTCGCTTGACATAGGATATAGTCCCATTGGTGACGTTCGCCACCAGCCTGCGGGTGCTGGAAGAGCTGGACCAGGAGTCCACCCACAGACCACATGTCTCCTGGCCTGCTTGGGCCGTGATCCCGGTGCTCAGGAGCAAGATAACGGCGGTCCTCTCGACCGAGAGGACGCTCGTCATGCGCAGACTTCAGGTTTTCTCGATCGACGCAGCCAACTCCGAAGTCGATGACTCGCAGCGTGATGCCGCCCGCGGACACGCACGGTAGCGCTTCGGCAACGACCACATTGTTACCCTTGACGTCGCCGTGCACGATACCCTTGGAGTGCAACTGCGAAAACGCCTTCAGCAACTCCTTGGCAAGTAGCAGCTTGACCTCCAAGGTTAATCCACCCTCAGGCGGAACCCGCATGAATTCCCACAGCGTCCGGCCGCGATCGGGCATGAGGAGGAACGGAACTGGCCCGACCTGCAGCGCTTGCCGAGTTCTGGTCTCCACACCATACCGTGAACAGGGCACGACGTAAGTGGGTGCTGCTTCCGACGCCAGTTTTGTCATGACTAGCTCCTGCGCACACCGCTTGAACTCCTTGGGCAGCTGCTTGGTCTTGGGGTGCGGCTTTAGCCCCGAGGTTTTGCAAAACCTTTTGACCACGACCAGGTCCGTGCGGTCCAGTGTGCAACCTCGTGTGACGGCGCCGTACGCGCCACTCACCCGTTCGGCATCTTTCGGCTCGAGGATATTCGTCGGTTCCACATGGGAACACCCCGCGCGCATGGCGACGTGACTTAGAAACGGGATGCCCTCGGACACGGTGCGAATTTGGTTTTCCAGATACTCCTGGAGACCCTCGTCATAATGCCTGTTGTCTGCAGTAGTGATTCGTTGCTGCTGGCGCTTCAGGAAACGATTTGTGCGCCGTTTGAATTTTTTCCCCCGCTAGCAAACAAACCGCAAACCCAGGGTTGTTGGTTAACCTGGATCAGTGTACCGTGTGTATATACGGTGTGGGATATTGCGGCCACCCAATGCACACACGGCGGCAGAAGGTGGCGCACACCGAAACATGTTGGACAACGCAAAGAACCGGACTGATGGGAGCGATATGCCCCCTAAGATAGCATGCCTGCCTAGGACTTGTCCGCTGTGTCACAGGTTAGGTGTCGGTTGCAGACACCATGGTATCAGCAACATCGGAGAGGTATGCTGGAAGGTAGGCAAAACGGACGCACACCGCGGCCACCTTCCGCGCCCGGCCCGTTGGCGGGCCACCGACGAGGTACGAGTACGGCACAGCCACGGTTCAACTGAGAGCGGCGGGTCTCGCAACCGGACATCTTTGGACACACCCCGAACCGGACAGGAGGACTCCGGGGGACGATATGGACGAGGCACGCTCGCGCGAGGAATTTTTACGCAGCTTGCCGTGAGGTGAAACGCTTAAATTCCGCGGGACCGTTGCGCGCACGGCCCGTGGGCGTGCAGCGCACGAGCAACACGGTACACGTCACGGGCGTGAGGTGAAACACTAAAACCCCGCGGCTACGAGGCGCGCACGGCCCGTTGGCGTGCAGCGCACGAGCAACACGGTACGCGTCACAGGCAGGCTGTAGTGGAAGCCAAAATAAGAACCGGGGGTCGGCCTGCAAGATGGATGACCGCATACTCGTTCGTTGGGAATGAAGTGTGTATATTCAGGGGGGGGGGCGGGGAAAACGCAGCAGGAAGCGGGAATGGCGGGTGCAATGCGTACCTTGCTGCCAGCCGCAGCCTGCCAGTCTTCAGCAGCGGGGGGGGCGGAGGCACCCCCTCCAGCTTCGGCTGCGGTCGCTGATGGAGCTTCCTAAGTAGGACGCAACAAACAACCGGAAGCACTTCATCATCCAGAAGAAGACCGCTGGCGACGGTATGTCCCCAGCAGCCCTCCGGCTTATATGAAGATCACGCTTTAAAAAACGGGGACAAGAGGCTTGCATAACCCGCCGCATCGTTGCGCGACCGGCCCGTTGGCGATCAGCGCACGTGCTACACGGTCCGCAGAGGCTTCAACACATGTAAAAAAATGAAACCCGGTGAACACGAAAATGAAACACTTCAAACGACGAGAAGCATACCACGCTGGCGACGGTATGTCCCCAGCGTGACCTCCGGCTTATATGAAGATCACCCTTATTAAAAAAAACAGGGACAAGAGGCTTGCATAACCCGCCGCATCGTTGCGCGACCGGCCCGTTGGCGATCAGCGCACGTGCTACACGGTCCGCAGAGGCTTCAACACATGTAAAAAAATGAAACCCGGTGAACACGAAAATGAAACACTTCAAACGACGAGAAGCATACCACGCTGGCGACGGTATGTCCCCAGCGTGACCTCCGGCTTATATGAAGATCACCCTTTAAAAAAACAGGGACAAGAGGCTTGCATAACCGCCGCATCGTTGCGCGACCGGCCCGTTGGCGATCAGCGCACGCGCTACACGGTCCGCAGAGGCTTCAACACATTAAAAAATGAAACCCGGTGAACACGAAAATGAAACACTTCAACCAACCAGAAGCAGGCCACGCTGGCGACGGTATGTCCCCAGCGTGACCTCCGGCTTATATGAAGAACACCCTTAAAAAACAGGGACAAGAGGCTTGCATAACCGCCGCATCGTTGCGCGACCGGCCCGTTGGCGATCAGCGCACGCGCTACACGGTCCGCAGAGGCTTCAACACAGTAAAAAAATGAAACCCGGTGAACACGAAAATGAAACACTTCAACCAACCAGAAGCAGGCCACGCTGGCGACGGTATGTCCCCAGCGTGACCTCCGGCTTATATGAAGAACACCCTTAAAAACAACAGGGACAAGAGGCTTGCATAACCGC
Organism: Cymbomonas tetramitiformis; assembly: GCA_001247695.2. NCBI lineage: Eukaryota > Viridiplantae > Chlorophyta > Pyramimonadophyceae > Pyramimonadales > Pyramimonadaceae > Cymbomonas > Cymbomonas tetramitiformis. The sequence continues at coordinate 66,519 of LGRX02035814.1, forward strand.
CGCATCGTTGCGCGACCGGCCCGTTGGCGATCAGCGCACGCGCTACACGGTCCGCAGAGGCTTCAACACATGTAAAAAAATGAAACCCGGTGAACACGAAAATGAAACACTTCAACCAACCAGAAGCAGGCCACGCTGGCGACGGTATGTCCCCAGCGTGACCTCCGGCTTATATGAAGAACACCCTTAAAAAAACAGGGACAAGAGGCTTGCATAACCGCCGCATCGTTGCGCGACCGGCCCGTTGGCGATCAGCGCACGTGCTACACGGTCCGCAGAGGCTTCAACACATGTAAAAAATGAAACCCGGTGAACACGAAAATGAAACACTTCAAACGACGAGAAGCATACCACGCTGGCGACGGTATGTCCCCAGCGTGACCTCCGGCTTATACGAAGAACACCCTTAAAAAAACAGGGACAAGAGGCTTGCATAACCGCCGCATCGTTGCGCGACCGGCCCGTTGGCGATCAGCGCACGCGCTACACGGTCCGCAGAGGCTTCAACACAGTAAAAAGATGTAACCCGGTGAACACGAAAATGAAACACTTCAACCAACCAGAAGCAGGCCACGCTGGCGACGGTATGTCCCCAGCGTGACCTCCGGCTTATATAAAACGCTCGCAACAAGCTAAAAATGCACAAATGCTCCGGTGCCGGCGTTTACCTTAGCGGGCCCAACTAACCCCGCGCCCCGATGTGCGCCACCGGGAGCCTGAACATCGCCCGCATCAGTTTACTCACACTTAAAATAAACGAAGATTCTGTTCCACAATCTGCACTTACCGCGTTATTAGCAGTTCGCGGTTGCTTTCCAGCAGTCGCCAAGTTTGCGCTCCCCTGGTCATCCATCTGTTATGAACGAACACCACGCAACCCCACCCTTTGGTTTGCAGTCTATAAACGTGTGGATAAAAATATACGTAACAGCGACCGTGCAACGATTTAGCACCTTACAAATTTTACAGACTCGGGTTTCTCTTGTAACAAATATATTATATATGCTGGTCTGCTCGGGCAGAACGTCAGCTCAGAAATGATTTCGCTAGCTACCTACGTCCAACTATCGTTCCATCCTACGTACGTAGCTAGATAGGTCTTAATAAGGTCTTCATGCGTTTGGTGTTCGCGGATGCACCTATATCTACCGTAGATGATCCTGTCGATCGTAGATGGGCATGGGCGTTGTCAGTGGCGACTGCATTTTGAAATGATTATCTCGCCAGGACACCCACATCACGGTGGCTGCGCTGGGTATTAACACTTTTCAAATGTATCGGCGAAACAGGCGTGTGTTCTGGCTCCAATATAATTCCCAGCAGCGTGATTATACCGCGATTAACAGATGCAGCCTTCGGTTAACACTCCTGAACTGTCCCATTAACACTCCCTCGCCAACGGTTAACACTTTCTTCACACCTCATTAACACTTTTCCGCCTATAATATAGCCCATTATGAAATTTTTCGCGTATTAACACTTGATTAACATCCAGTTTCCACATTAACACTATTTAACACTCGATTAACATTTTTTAACACATCATTAACAGTTTTTAACACAAATCCTTCCTAGTGTGCTGGTAGCTTCTCCTTACTGTTAGTGACACCTGCGTCATCATTGTCATCAGAATCTGGTAACTTCTCCTTACTCCAGGACACAGCGCCTGTACCCGAATCTTCACTGTCCGTAGGCGCTGAGTGTATAGGCTTACGCCCCGTGTAGGGAATTCCACGATATTCGTCATCGTCAATCACAATCGTCGGATTCCAGTACGCGATCCCAACGCGGCTGATCGGTAATGAGAATGGCGCTACCGGCGCCTTCAACTGAGTGGCGTCTTCCAGAAACCAGCCGCCGCCCCTATTACGCTCCCAGCGGCGTAGCGCACCAGAAGGGTGGACGATAATATGCTGCCAGCTATAATCAAGTCCAGGCTTTCGCTCCCCATAGTACGAAGTCAATGGCTCGGGAGCCCCCTTCCGAGCCCATTGCCATCTCACTGCCCCAGTACGCATAAATACAATATGCCAATCGAATGGCTTGGCAGGGCTATTGTTCCCTGGCACAAATACTGTGAGATATAATATACCGTATTATATCGGGTGGTCACTGAATACTTTTCATACAAGAGTAAACTGATTATAAGAGTTAAACGAATATAAGCCGTCTGTGACCTAGGTATCTGTCACCTAGTACTGTACGAGTACTGGTACAGCTAACGGGAGTCAGAGTAAGATATGACCTACGGGTCACTGAATCCAGCACACCACCCTGTGACTGTACATAGTGCTGTTACAGGTGGCAGAGAGCGGAGCACAGACAAATCAAATTGTTCCGAAACAACAAACAGCTCGTAGCTGGAAACTGCTAGAGGGAGGCCTGTGCTTTAGCCAGGGCGGTCCCTTTCTAAAACTGCTGCTAGGAAACTGCTCACAAGCTAAGTTCCTACAGCTCAATCTCAAAGCTACTCAGCCACTTTCAAAGTGGTCCACAAAGCTGCAGAGTTCACCAGAGTTGAAGAAGTTGTCATTGTCAAAGATGTTCAACCAGAACCAGAGTCCAGAAGTCATAATCCAGAACCAGAGTCCAGAAGCCAGAGTCCAGAACCAGAAGCCAGAACCATAATCCAGAAGCCAGAGTCCAGAAGAAGACTCGTAGAGCAAATTCAGGAATCCACAAAAGTGAAAATCCGAGTCCAAGCCTGCCGAAACTTCAAAAGGAAAAGGCCTGCCGAAAGGGAAAGTGTACGGCAAGGCAGACAGACTGTTGGCAGCCACCCCAGTGGGATGTACTGCTGCGGTGAAGTCAGCGGCTCGATCGAGCACCACCGAACCCTGAACCGCTGACACACATGCAAGACACATGAGTGCGGGCAGGGCCAGAGATGCAAAAGAGAAGACCCTCGGCAGTGTTGCCACACCGACACGTGACCGTGTAGCCGGTGGGGCCGAGGGAATCTCGTCTCCGAAATAAGAAAAACCGTCGGAGTCGTCGTCATCGTCGATCACGGAAAGCTCTCCCGGGTGAATCGACTCGTGAACCGAGTCAATCGAGCACAATTTAAGAGAGGTGTCAGGGCATGTTGGCATTACACGGTCCATAAAGGAGACACGGAGCGGTTCCTCGAAAGGAGACCCGAAAGAAGCGGGGTCCGATGCCGAAACAGGGTATAGCCCAGTGTCGATCTCGTGATTGGCAGGTGGTGGCGTATCGCACACCACCTGCGGTACAGACAGAGTACCGATGTGCAGAGGCTGCTCACCGGCGGCGGCGGCACCACCGACCTGTGCAGCCGTAGCCGCAGACCGTAGGGACTCGAGGACGCCCCGTGCATCTGAAAGCACACCCTCCATGCCGGCGTCCGAAGCACCATGACCCAATCCCGCATAGTGGGCACGTAATCCCACGTCGTGCCGCACCGGGTAGGTGAAGGGCTCAGGATCGGTACGCACCAGCGGCTGGTCGTGCTCGTGGCATAGGTCAGCGAATTCTTCGTCGTTCTCGTTGTCGAAGGCGGTTTGGAAGGCGGAAACCACCTCGTCCAAGTCCATGGCGGCATCACGTAGCTCAACATCGCACGAACCACACACCTCAGGACAACGTGCCGTGTCGTGAAAGTGTCCAGGGCAGAGCGGGCACTCCTGTACGAAGGCCGAGGATGCGGAGTGAAATGAGATGTTCCTAGCACCCTGCTCCTTACTACCCTGAGGCCAATTCCCACCTTTCGGGAGTGGGGATGCCGCGAAGCGATGCCCCCTGCCATCCCACGCGACGGTCACGTCCGTGAAACTTACCGTCCGTACGACGGTTCCGCTCATCACGCCACTTGGACGGTGGAAATCTCACACCACCGCCCCCATGCGGACGGTGAGAATCTCTCCGTGGCGGCGGTGCGTCTCGTGAAACATCTCGCTCGCCATGTCGCAGGGAGGCAAGAAGGGTAGTGGCCTCACCAATCACACGAGCGAACTCCTCGAGGAAGTCCGAAATGTCACTCTGCTCGTTACCTGTGTAGGCCAACCCGAGAGGCGTGTGCGTCGGGGCAGGTATAGCCTTTGGGCGGTTGGGAGGGCCATTCGGGTTCGCACACCACCAAACCTCCAGAACGTGGGTGTAGATCTCTTCGATGCTTACCTTCGCTAGCTCAGTGTCCAGGCGAAGCGGGGTAATCACTTCCTTGTAGAACACGGTGTCCAGTGCCGCCAGCAGCTGCCTCTTGGCGGCTTCGTCGTCCAGGGGGCCTGCTCCGCTAGCCGCGATAGCCTTTAGGCACTCATCAAATTGGGCCACTAAGGGCTCTGGATCAACAGAGGACCCAAAAGAAATGCCCAAGAGCTCCTCGTCATGGCGGAGCGGCCGATGCCCAGGCGGCAGCAGCCGCTTGGTGATCTCAAGGAGGGCACGCTTACCGTCGCGCGGAGAAATTCGAGCCGAAGCGTCAACCCACCTTCGAGCTGGAGAGTGGGGTGTAGTCAAAGAGACCAACGCACGAAGTAAAATGTCGTTGAAGATCGGGTGAACCTCTTTGGTGACGTCCACGAGGTCAAAGATGTCCTCGTTGGCGTTGTCCTTGTTGACAAAAGATGCCTCCAAGGCAGTCACCAAGGAATCCCAAAGTAGTTGACGATGTGGTTCACTCCCTGAAAACGAAGACGCCTTCGTTCCCAATGTGTCCTTCGCGACACGCTTCACAACGTCAGTGTCCCAGGACGATTGTAACACGGCATTGCCGCGTGTCCTGTCAGCAGCAGCGAGCACGACCTTCGCTGACTGCGGGGTGCTCTTATAGCGAGCACCCACGTTCCTAGCAAAAATTGAATCAAGGCGCATTCTAGCGCCCACGGCAGGTGTACCAACTGAGGATGAAGTCATCAGAATAAATTCCTATAGGAGGGGGGTTGGGGAAAAGGCGAGGCGCAAATCGTAAGGTGGCGGGCGACGGTAATGCAGTTGCGGAGTAAGTGCAAGATGGGGTCGAACGAAATCAACGAAGTCGAATACGCGACGGCCAAGGAGATGTCGACAGGGGTGATCAGTCCAAGTCATAAACGAAATCCAACGCGGACACTCGAAGAAGTTGCCGAAAGTCCCAATCCGAAATCTCACCGCAACTTAGCTTAAACCGCACGCCCTAAAGTGGCCGATTCAACACCTCGCGAGGCCCCAACGCCCCGCCAAGCGGAAAAGCTTAGCCAATCATGGCAAAGTTAGCAGTGAGAAAAGCGGGGTAATACCCCATAACCTGTGAGATATAATATACCGTATTATATCGGGTGGTCACTGAATACTTTTCATACAAGAGTAAACTGATCATAAGAGTTAAACGAATATAAGCCGTCTGTGACCTAGGTATCTGTCACCTAGTACTGTACGAGTACTGGTAAAGCTAACGGGAGTCAGAGTAAGATATGACCTACGGGTCACTGAATCCAGCAAATACAAAAAATGCTCTCTATAATCTATTATCATATAGGCACAATAAATGGGTATCCAATTTTTGGGTTTCACTTATCCTATCACAACAAACAATATATCGGTGTGTTCGTCTATGAAAGACCTACATGTATGCAAAGTTTCAGCCGGAAAGACCTCATGACTCAAAAAAGTTATTCACGGTCAAGAAACCCTATTATTTACCGTTAGTATATAGCCACAAGAAATGGGGAAAATGGTTATAGTACTTCCGCATCTCGCCCGTTCGCGCTCAAACCACCCGAAGGAGCAGGCATCATGGGTCCAATAACCTCAAAGGGAGCCTCGTGCAGCACCCACGTTGTCTTCTCTTTCAGTTCGAACGTTCCTGCCGCAATGTCACGTTGCATTTGAACATACCCTTCAAGAAAAGTATTTGCGCGCTTGGCTAGAAATTGAAGCCGCTCCGCCTCCTCGGTGGTTGCGACATCTGCAAAACAAAACCCGAGAAACTGAGAAGGCCACTTACATTTGAAATATGACAACTCAAATCGTAATCGCTAGCAGTGCAGTGCTTACCTCGAATGCATAAGCAAAGATTCCTCTGGCATTGAATGACAAGATCCTCGATCTCTTTCAATGGATTGCTCGTAGACTTCCTGGAAGTCGCAAGCTGCTTCGCTTGTTTCCGTGCGCTCAATTCGTTAATGGATTTAGGCTCGACAAAGCATGGTGAGCCCTCGGGCAGGCTGCTCTTAAATACCTTCACCCCACCTTCCTTTGGAAGCCAGACTGGATCGAATGAATAACGTTTCGCCTGCACTAACACGTCGCCTGTGGGCCCAGAAAAAAATCTTGAATGCGTGTTGGAAGCTGACATCGCGCACTTCGTTATAGCATCCATGCATCCAGCCCTTGATATCGTGCACCTCATCGATCAGTTGACATTCCGGAACTACTCCATCCTTAAAGCAGTTCCTAGCCACCTCCATCAAATGCTCGATGTCCCAAACACTATGGGAAAAGTAAATAAGTGAATGTAAAGTGAATTTTTGAAAAACATGTTAATGCACATGAATGCGATGTCAAAAGTCTTAAATTTTGACATCATATTGACCCACTAAATAGTGAATATGCAGTCAATATTTCGGTTATTTAGAGATGAATGCTAAGTCAAATGTAAAAGAAGGCAAATGTAAGGGAAGTTGAGGGAATCATACGTACGCGTCGGTGTTTACGGTTAGTATATAGCCACAAGAAATGGGTATCAGATTTTGGATTTTACTAATCCTATCACAACAAACAATATATCGTTGTGTTCGTCTATGAAAGGGCTGGAAATGGGCCTGTGATATTTTGGAGTCACGCGTCACGCGAATGTGATGGTGGAGATGAGAAATATTCCGAAGATGAGAAATATTCCGGAGTCACGCGACACACAAATGTGATAGTGGAGATGAGAATTATTCCGGACTCATGCGACACGCGAATGTGATGGTGGATATGAGAACTATTCGGGGGACGAGAAATATCCCGGACTCACTCGTCACGCGAATGTGATAGTGGAGGTGCGAAATATTCCGGAGTCACGCGAATGTGATAGTGGAGATGGGAAATATTCCGGAGTCACGCGAATGTGAATGTTGTGCTGCTGTTAATTAGATATCGAAATCTGCCGATATATTTGGGAATTATAAGGAGAAATCTGCCCACATGCGAGGGGTGATATGAGGCTCCACACATTCACCACCTTGTAAAATTTTAATGAAAATTCACCATACGTTGACATCAATCTCACATTACATTCACGGTTCTTTAACTTCAACGAGAATTCACTGTGTATTGACATACATTTCACTTACATTCACTATTTATTGATATGATATTCACAGTTCTTTACTACCACGTAGCCATTGAAAGAATTCATTATACCGAAATATTACCGTTGAAACGAACGCATGCATAACTGTTGAAGTCAAACATATTTATATTTCCATATTTATAAACACTCAGTCAAGCCTACAGGTCTTTGACCATCAAGCACATCACCGAACTACGACCGTCACGATCTTGAAAGAATTAGTCCTAGATGCATCGCTAGTCACGTTCGTTCTTGCGCATCATATCAAATGCAGTCCAAAAACGCAACATATATATGTATTGCGTAACGTATATGCATATGACCCATACATGCGGGCGTGCAGTGGTCAGCCAGCCAGGCACGTGAGTTCAAACACCGTAGGATCACAAATCTGGAAAAGTAACAGGCTATAACATATATTACAAAATACACTTCCAAAGTAGTCTATTTATTTCTTACACCACCGTTCCTAATCACTCGAACGAGACTATCTGCTAGCTACTGTCTAAATGTAGTTCTGCTAGCTACTGTCTAAATGTAGACTCCCAGTGCTTCAGCAGCGCTTGCGCGTTCCAGCAAAATCTGCGGTTGCATAACCCAGGCGTAGTTAGCATATGTTAAGAAACGGAAACAGACTCTACAGTGGATTAGCACAAGGGCATTGCACGAAAAATCAAGTCGATAAACTCACCTGCGTGTATCCTCAAGTATCGCGCGGCAGTGTCTCCGATGCGCGCTGCCACCAAAACACTGCGATGTTAGCGTAAAACATAAAGACAATCATATAAAACAGGAAATTGAAAGACTCAGCGGGGTGAGTTGGCTTCGAACCAACAACTCCCAGCCCATCGGGCTGGCGAGATGAACACATCTATCACCCCCTTCTAGGTAAACAACAAGCTGCGAACGCATGCGAGCAAGAGCAGCAAAAAAGACACGCATAATCCTCACGCAAACAACAGCATGCGAACTACTCGTGAAAAGAACATAGCAGACATGAAAAGCTAAAAAAGAAACACACGAAGAAATACAGTCAAAGTGCCCCATACAGCTCTGCACTACTGCGGTTGAGTGCCTGAGCTTTAACAGCGTTATTGATTGCGGCTACGCGTGTGTCCTATCTTCTATCTTGCCTCTGATGCACGAAATACTTGTGGCTACAGCGCCGTACTAGGAAATACTTGTTCCTTATCCTACGGGCCGCGCGCCGCGGATGATGATGGTGCATGGTCGAATAGTGATGATGATGGATCGATTTTCGTGCCAAGCTGCCAACCCATTTTTATGCGATCGGATTCCATTTCGATCTGACGGCACCCATACCAGTAATGAACGATGTTCGATCTATCGAATCGAGATATTTACGAGATATTTCATTCGACCGAAGAAGTGAAGATAAAGTTTTCCAAGGCTTTGACTTTAAGTTCAAAGCTGCTGGGGATATTACAATACCGCCGCAGAGCAGTATTGGGCACTGGTCTGCTTGTATTTCTTTTTTAGCTTTTCATGCCAGCTAATATGTTTTCACGAGTAGCTAGCATTTTATCGTTTGCGAAGATTGAGGGTAGGCTATGCGTGTCTGTTTTGCTGTTCTTGCTCGCATGCGTTCGCAGCTTGTTGTTTACCTAGAAGGGGGTGATAGATGTGTTCATCTCGCCAGCCTGATGGGCTGGGAGTTGTTGGTTCGAAGCCAACTCACCCCGCTGAGTCTTTCAATTTCCCGTTTTATATGACTGTCTTTATGTTTTACGCTAACATTGCAGTGTTTTGGTGGCAGTGCGCATTGGAGACACTGCCGCGCGATACTTGAGGATACACGCAGGTGAGTTTATCGGCTTGATTTGTCGTGCAATGCCCCTGTGCTAATCCACTGTAGAGTCTGTTTCCGTTACTTATCTTAACATATGCTAACTACGCCTGGGTTATGCAACCGCAGATTTTGCTGGAACGCGCAAGCGCTGCCGAACGCACTGGGAGTCTACATTTAGACAGTAGCTAGCAGAACTACATTTAGACAGTAACTAGCAGATAGTCCCGTTCGAGTGATTAGGAACGGTGGTGTAAGAAATAAATAGACTACTTTGGAAGTGTATTTTGTAATATATGTTATAGCCTGTTACTTTTTCAGATTTGTGATCCTACGGTGTTTGAACTCACGTGCCTGGCTGGCTGACCAATGCACGCCCGCATGTATGGGTCATATGCATATATGTTACGCGATACATATATATGTTGCGTTTTTGGACTGCATTTGATATGATGCGCAAGAACGAACGTGACTAGCGATGCATCTAGGACTAATTCTAGTAGTTCTTTCAAGAGCGTGACGGTCGTAGTTCGATGATGTGCTTGATGGTCAAAGAAGACCTGTAGGCTTGACTCAGTGCTTATAAATATGGAAATATAAATATGTCTGACTTCAACGGTTATGAATGCGTTCGTTTCAACGGTAATATTTCGGTAACTGCGGTTATTAGTGAATTCTTTCAATGGTTACGTGGTAGTAAAGAACTGTGAATATCATATCAATAAATAGCGAATGTAAGTGAAATGTATGTCAATACACAGTGAATTCTCATTGAAGTTAAAGAGCCGTGAATGTAATGTGAGATTGATGTCAAGGTATGGTGAATTTTCACTGAAATTATAGAGTGTCATCATATCATCCTATATGGCCTCATATCACCCCTCGCATGTGGGCAGATTTCTCCTTACAATTCCCAAATATATCGGCAGATTTTTCGATATCTAATTAACAGCACAACATTCACATGCGCGTAACTCCGTAATATTTCTCATCTCCGGAATATTTCCCATCTCCACCATCACATTCGCGTGTCGCGTGACTCCGGAATATTTCGGCTCATCTCCGGAATATTTCCCATCTCCACCATCACATTCGCGTGACGCGTGATTTCGGAATATTTCGGCTCATCTCCGGAATATTTCTCATCTCCACCATCACATTCGCGTGACGCGTGATTTCGGAATATTTCGGCTCATCTCCGGATATTTCTCATCTCCGGAATAGTTCTCATATCCACCATCACATTCGCGTGTCGCATGAGTCCGGAATAATTCTCATCTCCACTATCACATTTTTTGTTGTGACAGGATAAGTAATCACGATTGTGGGCCCAAGCACACACTCTGAGCCCTCTGCGCGCGCGTGTGTGTGCGCGGTTGGTGGGAAGTGAATGCACCGTCAAAACGCACTTCACATATTGAGTGTATTTTGACTTCAAATATTCACATGCTATTCACTATTTAGTGGGTCAATATGCGGTGAATGTTAGTCAATAATTTCAGTTTTCACCTCCTTTGACTAGTGATTCACTACCACTTTTCCCATAGTGAAACGTTCAGCCTCCTCAAAGCCACAGAAAACCTTGAAAACATCTGATCGATATTTTCGTGTGTATGTCCCACGATCAAATAGTTGATCGTCACCTTGCGGAATACCCCACGTTTGACCAGCATGGCACAATAAGCAATCAAGAAGTGGCTCTTATTGCTGCTTACATTGTCCAATTGTAGATACAATACTTCCGGTAACGGATGCCCACCCGATCGTCGATGCTCATGAACTCGTGCTACTGCCCGCTGTATGACGTTCGCAAGATAGTTCGAGTTGTCAGAGTAGTTATGACTGAAATTGAATTCCATAAAACGACCGATGCCTTCGATGAGTATCCCCATGCAGTGGGTATCTATCAATGCCTTATTGTCATTGACCCAAGAGGGCATTCGACGAAAGTGGGGCAATTGTGTGGTACGTTGTGTCATGCCATCGATGATCATGGTAGTATATTTCCACCACTTCGCGTTGCCTTTTGCTGCGCTGGATTTCTGAATGTGTTTGTAGTACTTCTCCCGTTCAGCCCTTGCATCCAGTCGATGAGCTTGCAAAAGATTTTCGATTCGTACTGCAACGCAAACACATTCAGGTAAGTGGTCACGTGTATGAACAAGCAGTGTTTATGCTTTTTGCTTATTTTCTTGGCAAGCTATTTTCTTGGTGCTTGTCCGCGGATTACTCACGCGTTAGCTCTCCGCGCATCGTGCTATTTGCGATACTGAATCCGCGGAAGAAAGTCTTTGTCTATTTTGACGCTCGTTGCTGCTTTTCTTGAGAAGCTGTTTTCTTGGTGCTTGTCCGCGGATTACTCGCGCTTTAGCTCTCCGCGCATTGTGCTATTTGCGAAACTGAATCCGCGGAAGGAAGTCTTTTGTTTATCTTGACGCTCTTTGCGGCTTTTTTTTAGAAGCTGCTTTCTTGGTGCTTGTCCGCGGATTACTCACGCGTTAGCTCTCCGCGCATCGTGCTATTTGCGATACTGAATCCGCGGAAGAAAGTCTTTTCTTTATCTTGACGCTCTTTGTTTATTTTCTTGGCAAGCTATTTTCTTGGTGCTTGTCCGCGGATTACTCACGCGTTAGCTCTCCGCGCATTGTGCTATTTATGATACTGAATCCGCGGAAGAAAGTCGTTTATCAATTTTGACGCTCGTTGCTGCTTTCTTTGGCAAGCTGCTTTCTTTGTGCTTGTCCGCGGATTACCTTTCCGCGAAAGGGGTACTGAGTCTGCGGAAGCCTTTCCTGACGCTATTTCAGCTCGGCCGTTCCAAGAAAAAAAAGCTTATGCCTATCACCTCGCTCTATTCTTCAAGCGACTCATCCGCGGATGAGTCACCCTTCAGCTCGCTCTATTCTTCGGGCGACTCATCCGCGGATGAGTCGCCTTTCAGCTCGCTCTATTCTTCGGGCGACCCATCCGCGGATGAATCGCCCTTCAGCTCGCTCTATTCTTTGGGCGACTCATGGATCCGGGGATGAGTTGCCCTTCAGCTCGCTCTATTCTTCGGGGGACTCATCCGCGGATGAGTCGCCCTTCAGCTCGCTCTATTCTTCGGGCGACTCAACAACTGCTGGTTGTGTTATTTACTGCCGCTCTTTACTTCGCAGGTTTTGTTAGCTTAAAACTAAATTTCGCGTGGTGTTTTGTTTACAGGTTTAAAAGTTTAAACCGCCTTACTTCAAGGTATAATCATGCCGAAGAGATCCCGTGAAGTCTCGCCTTTCTCCCGAGAGCACATGCTCTTTCTCGACATGCTCGGCAATCGGCTTAGCCGTTCCGAGCATGACTCGGTTTTCACAGCCCCGCTTCCTCCTCGAGAGGTCCCGTCATCTCTTCTCTTCGACCACCCACTTTCCACCTTCGTTGCACCACCGCCTCCTCCTCCCCCACCACCACCTCCTATGATCTGGAGGTGGTCGTACCGTTATGAGCTCTACGTGGGGGAGCCTGTTGCACCCCACCGTGCTCCCCCCGGCCGAGGCCGCATCCGGGGTGGCCATGGCCGCACCCGCGAGCCCTCCCCGCTGTACTTGCGGGCGGAGGAATAGGACACAATGTGTATATATGATATTTTTATTCATATTTTGTTGTGCATATTTTGTTGTGTATATTGTGTTGTGTATATTTTGTTGTTGTAGTATTTTGTTGTGTATATGCAAACATCTCAAATATTCTGCTGTTATTCATCTCTAGAACGGGGGAATGGCGCGGCCGTGCAAATGGACAAACCTAGTACCTAGGCTCTGGAATGAAGTTATAAACCCCTTCTGCGGTAACCGGGAAAATCTCGGGCCAAAGTTTGGTATACATAATTCCATTGCTCAGAGATGAATATACTAAAGATATGATATGATGTTGTTTAGCAGGGCCGTGTTATATTTATATCATTCATGATTTACGTTTCTTAATTTGTGTTTTGTGCATGGTGACATACAGGGTTATGAGTTCTTCCGAAGGGAATGCGGATTCGGAAGTCCTCGAGACTTCCTTTGCCCGGAAGCTTTGTGATAATGACTTTTACAGGGTTCCAGTCCTTGCAGATATGTATTCGCCAACATGCGGGGCATATGGTCTGGGATGGTGGAGCATGAGCATCATCCCAAAAGATTACAAGTACCCACTCCTCAAGACTCCAAGGCCCAATGACAGTCTTGTCGGCGAGTCGATGCTTGTGATTCATGGTATGTTCCGCAAAGGGAACCCGGCAGAGGACGAGGGTTACGAACCTTTTGCACTCGTGGTCGCTGATCAAGAGGCTCTGGGATGCTGTCCGTTCGTGGACTTCGCTCAAACTCTGGCGAAGAGTAACGTAGCACATGGCACCCATGACATGCCGGTAAAGTGTCATCTAAGAATTGGTTAATGATACCAAAATTGTCTTGTTAGCGCGGCCCAAAACCGCTCCAGACACGACTGCCGCCCGCGTACGCTCATTGGTCCTACGTGGCATACAGGGTAGATATCTTCTGCGGAGGTGACTCGGCCCGCATTGGGAATTTACTTCGGCCACATTTCGGCCCGTCTCGGCCCAAACCCAAAATTGCCCAAAATTTTAATTTTAAGTATGACAATTTGTCAAAAATCGATAAAATTTTGGAAATTTATCGATTTTCCCCTCAATGCGACTCGGCCCATCCGCAACTTTTCCTTCGGCCCGCCTTCGGCCCGGGCCTCCGTGACACGGCCCCGGGCCGGCCAATCCCAGGAAGATGTCTTCCCTGGTGGCATACAAGCCGGCGGCTTCGAAAACATTTATTTTTCAAGCCACTAAAAAACATTATTGAAGCTGCACGTGCTCTACTACAGAGGGCTCAGACTTTCATACGGCGTATTACAAAGTACCGAGTCGCTCACAGTTGCGTATTTTAAGAACCTTTTCAGGTGACGCGGTTTGATATAAAAAAAAAACATCCACAACATAAAGATGCGATCATTTTGGTTCAGTTTTTAAAGAACCCTTTTTATAAAACTTTTGGTGTTGCCGAATTTCGAGTTCGGGTCTGAGTTGATAGGAACTGACCGCGTTCGCTGCTGACACGAGGGCCACTGTGTAATTCCCGAATTTCCGCTGATAGGCTTGAACTATTGCGGTGCACTCTGTTCTGCATCGCATGCGCTCAGACTTGGTCACAGCCTTTTTTGACCTCACAGGAAGGTTTTTAGCTTTTTACTTAAAGGGAGCAGCGCGTCCAGAGAGTAATTCTCTGGCGGGACTTGTGTGTCCTCGGGTCCAATCACCCCTGCTCCCCCCTCTAACTCTGTCGGACTTTGCTGTGTGCAGATTCGCTTGGAGAGCTGCAAAAAAACTCCCAAGAAGGTAAAACCAAAGGTGTATTTTTTTCACCGTGGGATGTTTTGAGCTTAAGAGCAGCTGTTTCAGTGTCGACAACGGGTACGGGCTCAACCCGGGACCCGTAGCCGGGTCGTCAACTTTCCCAGCCTCCGTTTTCGACGGGTCCGAATTTCATCAGGATCCGATGGGGAACCGTCTCCATCGGAGCTCGTGAAGTCTAGGCTCCGTCTCCGACGGATTCCAAAGATCTCAGGATCCGACGAATACCGTGCCCGTCGGAGCCGGATATTTCCAGGCTCCGTATCCGATGGATCACGAAGATCGCAGGCTCCGGGCGTGCCCGTCCCCATCGGGTCCTAAGATCTCCCAGAGCCGCCTCCGTCGGATCGGGCGTCAAATGGGACTTGGCTGATGGCGTTGGCGTCTTGCGTGGCGTGATGTGCGTGTTCGAAAGGGGAAAATACTGTGACACACGGAATCTATGCGGGTCGTGTCTCGTGTGTGCGTGTCCAGCAAGGAGCATAGAGTATCTGATATTAAATATATAAAATATCATATGTATGAACCATTCCCTTGGGATAAATATTGGTTTGTTCGCTAGTAAGAACTCCATAATTCTTAATTGTGACAAGCGCACAAGTAGACACGCCTATCCTTTCCTAGGGACTATCGAAAATGACGGCCAACAAAAAGACAGCCTCAATTCAATTGTCGCTGCCGTGCGAAATCGTGAAAAAATATCCAGGTCAAGAGCAGGCAGATTTGAATGTGAAGATAAATATTCCTGGCCATTGGTTCAATGACATGGATGCGGAGGATCGCGCTAAGGAATTTGTATCCACGGCTGTAGAGTATTCCACATGTCGACAGTTCGGCACTGGTCGTAACTCTGCGAAGACCGAGGCCTTACGCTTTCAGGTTAGCTCACGCATCCTCATGTTCTCGTCCCCTCCATCGCGGGAAGAAATAGCCGTTCAAAACGCTCTTTACCCCTATTGAGTCGTCTTCGTGTCACGTCGGTCGGTGTTATCACGTAGGTTGAGGAGGACGTTGCTGCTCAGCCTGACCACGAAGAGTGTGTGTTTGATAGTGAGGATGGTGACAGTGCATGAAACTACGATTGTTTTTTGCTAGAATGTGAAGAAGCCTTCGAACTAGTTGTATTATCATATATTATAACATTGAATTGCCCGATTCTTTTGGTTTTGCGAATGTGTATGCCATAGTGTAGCATCCGTCTCCGTAGGGTTTTATGGGTGTGCAGGACCCGAATAACCCGAACCCGAGGGAGCATGAGGCACACAGGCTCCGGCTCCGTAGGAGCCTGAATAAGCCAGGATCCGATGATTACCGAACCTGAAGGGTTCATAAAATCCAAGCTCCGTTAGTTCCCGTCACCGATGGAGCCTTAAAATCCTAGCCTCCGTGCGAGTCCGTACCCATTCGAGTTCTACTCTGTCAAGTTTACCGTTTTCAGCATCAGCAGTCCTACCCCGGATTGTCTCGACCGATCGCGCGTAACCGACAACGAGAGACACGTTTAACAATTCACAATTATTGTGCCCGGAGGCACAGCGTGAGCCGATATGCCTATGCGCCCGTATGTGTGTCATCGGGGGTAATCTGGGATTGGCACGATGACAGTGAAATTGGGCTTGAAATCACGATGAGAATGAATACCAGATGTCCGGGGTATGACAGTATGACACTATGACAGTATGACAGTATGACACTATAGTAGTATGACAGTACTGTGGGGGGTGTCATCGTGGAACTCAGTCAGACCCTCGAAGAATGGTCAGATTCGCATCGGGGTTGAAAAGACAATGAAATCGAATATCAGATATTAAGGTTATGACAGTATGACAGTATGACGCTATGACAGTATGACAGTATGACAGTACAGTAGTATGACAGTACAGTAGTATGACAGTACTGTGGGGCAGTCATCGTGTCAGCCTGTCGGCATAACATCTGAATCGAGAATGACGAATCGGAATTAGAAATGAGATCGGATCGGGAACTGAACGTTGAGCCGAAGTGTGACATCGGCTCTCGAGTGGTTGACCCTGCAACCTGAGTGACGAGTGAATAAGTAGAGCACTTGAGAAGTGTTTAGCCTTCAGAACTCGGAACCGAATTATCGTTTGTACCTCAATCTGGCCCTGATCCAGTATATTATAAAAATCCGAATTGTGTACCTTTGCACGTTCAATCAAAAACATATCTCCGAGCATCTGTCGTCGTGCCCCTGGCACATTTGGTATCAGCGTGCTGCGATTTCGCCTCTGCGCAACTCGCCCACGGGCCTATTAAAACTTTCGTTGTGATACAGGGGGAGAGCTGTACTTCCGGCTATCTGTGCGCAATTTTAGCCTCCGTAAGTACATTTTTTTTCGTATACAACGGCCGTATCCTCTGGAAAACATCTCCAAAACTTCACATTTTTGCTCCTTAACACTGGGGGCTCAAACTGGCTCAGAAACCCAAGCATTCGTTTTCCGATCTTCAACCCGAAGTCCGTCCCAGGCCACAAACGACCGTCAGGGAGCACCCTAAAGGGTTTCCCCGGTCTACAGTAGCCAAGAAAACGATATAGCTTACCTTTCAGAGCCCCAAAAAGGCGAAAACCCGCCCAAAACAGCCAAAAATAGCCGTTTTTGACAGTTTCCAGCCTACCCCAAAACCTCTCCCAGTAGCCCCCACCACCGAAAAACCCCTCTTTAGACCCCATAGAACAGCCTAGAAACCCCTGATACCGCCCTCACGGCCATCAGCAGCGGGGAAAGCTCCACCAAAAGGCGCTTTCAGCAGTTCTGGGACGTTTCTGGCAGCCCTTCAGCACCTCCTGGTATCTTCCAGCAGCGCACTGACTGGGGCTTTTCTTGGGACCTACGGAGTACAGATACCGTCTGGGACCTCACTGGACCCCCATATTGGACCTGACACCTCCTTTTTCACTGCTGCTTGACTCTTGCCCGCGCGCCTAGGCACTCAAAAATCGTGTCGCGGAGCCCTGGCCAAATTTTGAGTTCGCTGGTGTATGGCAGTACCCCCTTCGCCAGAAGAATACAGAAGAGCGTGGTGGAAGCAAGGACCTATCAAGTGGGTATTCCCTCCAGACCCTACCTACCCACCAGCAGGCGCTTTCTGGCAGAGCGGTCCTTGGAGCGGTCCTCCTTCCCCCTCTTCCTCTGACGACGAAGAGGAGAACAGCGACTGAGCGCCTGGACATAGTCACGCTGGCTATCCCACCAGTACATCACGATTTCGTGTGGCTTCAGGTTGGAAACCTTCTCTTCCGCTACCCGAACTCCCAAGACCTAACAGCCTTCCCCGCGCTCCCTGGTTCATATCCAGTGCAAGGAATCGAAGAGTGGCCTTGGGTCCCCCCATCTCCACCTGGAAGCCTCGCTCCTTCACCTCCAGAGAGTGACATCGACGAGGACGAGACTGATTAAATAAAAAGGCGAGCACTCACTACTTTTGCTCACCTGTGGCTATTGCCACACCCAGTCTGTGAACTCAACCAGCTCAGCAGTCAGAATGTCACAGCAGACATCAGAGGCATTTCCCAGCATGAGTGTCAGCGCAGAGCAGCTACACCACACACTGTTCTCCCCCATGACCTTCCCATCGCCCACCGCATACGCCTCCGCTCACCCCATTCCACATCCAGGCACCACCATGCCCTACACAGCGGTGCCCCGCCCTTATACTATGCCGGATGGCACCCCCGCACAGGCTGTATGGAACGGCGTCAATTGGGTATTGCCCCAATCAGCGCCCCTCGCTGGGGGAGTATCACCAGTGCCGTTCACACTGGGAACCCATCACCCCGTGGGCGTATATCCCACACCGTTCCAACAACAGCTACAGCAGCAGCAGCAGTGGCTCGCGTACCAGCAGCAGCAACAGCAGTGGCTTCAGCAGCAGCCACTGGAACCGATGCAGCAGCAGTTACATCAGCAGCAGTTACAACAGCAGCAGTTACAGCAGCAACAGCAGCAGCAGCAGCAGCCGCAGCAACAGCAGCCGCAGCCGCCAGCCGCAGCATCGACCACAGCAGCCCCATCAGCTGGCACCAGCCACCTCCGCGCTTCATGACTCAGGCGCGGATCTCTCATCGCTGCAGCACTTCATCAGCATCGGCGCCGCGGCCCTGCCGGACCCTCTGCAGGTACCCCTTGACAGCGGAGTTCAGCAGAACGTCTTGGGCGGTACCCAGCTCTTGGTGCGTCACCTTCCCGCGGTGGCGACAACCTCAGAGACTCGCCGGCGTCGGCGTTCCCGAAGGGCATCTTCGGGCCCTGCGACACATGGCAAACATCTTCCAGGCCCAAGCCACGCACCTGATCACTCTGACCCCGACTCCGGTACGGACATCAGCCGCACCAGCACGGGGACCAGAGGCAGCCGAAGCACGCAGGCACGGGCTGAGCGCAGGCGGAGGGCCGCCCACAGGTCCGGCTCCGACTCGGACGCGAGCAGCCGAAGTGAACACATTCGCAGAGAAGTCCTGGCGGCAGTACAGGCCCTGGACATCTCCGCGGTGCTCTCGAGAGGACTCGCGCTACCTGGCGCGACGACATCTGCAGGAGCCTCCCCACCAGGCGACCCTCAGGGCAGCGCACAGGGCCTGACGGCGGACCATCTACACGAGGCAGACGCCGCCGCCAGCGTAACCCCTCCAGTGCCTCAGACCGCCGCTGAGACCGCTCCCGCCGAACCTCCCACTCACCTCAGGGCCGGCCACATCCCCATAACATGATGGTGGCCCGCCGGCGGCAGTCGATGGAGACGGTGGTGCACGGCGGTGGCAACCCCGACTCAGAGCCCAGAGACTCCAGTCCAAGCGACTCGCCACCAGGCCCCCCTAGTGATCCACCTCAGGATCCCCCTGACGATCCCGCACCGGAGCCCTCCTACCCTCAGTATCCAGAGGTCAGAGCCCTCTTCGTCACCCACGATGGTGGGTCATTGTGGGTGCACCAGTCAGCTGGGGTGCGAGGCGCGGCAACCGTCTCCCTGCCATGGGACGAACGCCGCCGGGCTGGGGTGCAGGGCGACGCCATCTTGTTCAGGATCATGCACCTGCTGGGAGCGCCGCTGACTGCATATGCGCGCATGGGAGGCCGGCTACACCATGCACCCCTACCCCTTACCAACCCTCGTGTGGAGACCTGGGTCCTCATGGTCGACCGCGAGGTCATGGATATGGCAATGGGGGACCCAGCCGCGGCCAATGTGCGGTCTACCAGCATGGGGCAGCCAGTATGGGAGTGGATCCCTGCTACTGCGCGGGAGTCGGAGATGCAGAACTTCGATCAGGACGGGCTCGCCGCGTGGTCGGAGGTCAGCAACTCCGATTGGTACCGGAGCATGAGCGTGGTGGCCGCACAACCATCCACACCCCTGCCCTTCCATACACCTCTTCCACTCCCCGCACCACCATCAGCCCCTACATTACCGCCCACTCCGACCGCAGTCCCCACAAATCCCGCGCCTGCGCCTCCGCCCGCGCATGCCCCGGGACCACCACCTCCAGCCCGTTTCCCCCACTCCGCCGCCGCAAACCCCGTTCACTCTGCCGCTGCCGCGAACCCCGTTCACTCTGCCGCCGCTGCGAACCCCGTGCTCTCTCCCAGCGCCACCCCCTTTGTTCCAGGCATCGTCCGTCTGCCGCAGGGCACTAACCTGCGAGCATCCCAGACGAGGTCCGCCTGGAGCACAAGACCAAAGAGATGGTGCTAAAGCTGGTCAAGAGCGTCACCAGGTTCCCCCGCTCCGCGTCCGACACAAAATCGGCCGACAAGGAGGGCCTCCTGACGCAGTTGGAGCACTACTCCAACATGGTGCGGAAGGTATTCCAGGAGGCCATCGTGATCGAAGCACTGACCACTCCCAGTTGTACGCCATCAGTATCAGCGTACCAGGCGAGTGTGTCAAGCCTTCTTTGGAGCTTCAAGGAGTACACTCTTCAAGACCAGCAGAGAAAGTTCTTGGAGCGCGCGGCGGGGACCTTTGGGTCCGAGCAAGCTTGGCACCAACGCTACGGGGAGCTGGACGTGTTCTTCAGCGATCTGGCGGTGTGCTCCCTGACGCAGGCCTACCTGGAGAACGCACACGGCGAGGCCATTGCCCTGAAGCAGGCGATGAACGAGACCGCGGCGGAGTATTTCTCGCGACTGGAGACCCGCATGGCCTCCGTCAACTTCCTGGCCGGCAGAGTCCCCAATTGCGTGGAGATGACCAACCTGTCGATGCTCTCTACGTACCGCCGAGGGCTGAAATATGCACCCAAGGTGATGCGGCGCCTGAGAGCCATCCACTTGGATGTCTCCAAACCAGAAGAGTGGGAGAGGAAGGCCGTCGCTGACGACATCCCAGGCACCCACAACGCCTTGTTGAAGATTCGGGAAGTTGCTGAGGAGGTGGAGAGTGACATTGACACGGAGGCGGCTCAGAGGCGCTCTCAAGACCGTCCTCCCCGTGCTGTTTCCTTCGCTAACCCACCACCTCGCACCCCCTTCTACAGGCGTACCCCCTCTTCGAGCCGCCCAGCTCTTGCCATGCTGGAGAATGGGCCTGCCACCACCGTCGCCGCGGCAGTGACCCCTTTGCCACCACCACCTGGCCTCTCCCGCCCCGACGCTCCGAAAGTCCGCCGGTGCTTCGCCTGCGGCTCTGCGGAGCACATCGTCCGTAACTGTACGGACGAGGCTAAACTCAAGGAGTGGAGGGCCAATGCACCCGCTCGACTGGCGAACTCCCCTGGGTTTGTAGCCGCCGTCGTTTGGGCCATCGAGCAGCAGGAGGACATCTCCTCGGTGGATGGCGTCCCAGAGGAGTTCTCCGAGGAGGTCTTGGCTCTTGCTACCTGTGAGGACGAGCAGAGCTACCAGACCCTGGCGGCCCTTGCGGGCATCGAGCTTGTGGAGGGTGACGGCCTCCCCCCGGTGGAGAGCGATGAATGACTGGCCGGCGGCCAGCCCCAGACCCTGCCCTTCGAGGAAGTGAGGTCTTGCCCTGATGATCAGACCCTCTCCGCCCTGGAGAAGCGGTCAGAACCGGTGGAACCCCGACGCGCCCGAGGACGCAGAGACCCTTGGGGCCAACGCCCCCATCCCAAGAGCGTGGCCTTCACCTCTGGGACCCGCTTGCGACGCACCTACCGCTCAGCTGGTGCCCCATCGCCGCCGAGGGATGACTTGTCTAGCCACCCTCTCGCAGGAAACACCCCCTTCGATGAGCCGTCACTACCTCTTGATGACGGCCCTGCTTATACACAAGCGAGGATCGAGGGTCGGAGGGGACGGCGAGTCCCCCGGCACACACCCCCCATTATGGGCAGCAACCGCGGAGAGCCCCGCGATCTTCGCCCCCGACCGCGTGTTGTCCTACCACTGCCCATCTACCAGTCCAACCTCGCAGACCCACGGAAAAGGCTAACTGCGTGGCACTGGAAGAGAGATCTGTACTCCCTCCCCCTCGAGGTCGCCATGCAAAAGGTCCGCAGAGCTCTGCGCAAATCCCCAGAGGCTGCCAAGGACCTGGTGGATAAGATGTCGGAGCGCGCCCGCAGCCGCATACACTCTGGGAGTCGATCGCCAAAGGAGCGCGTGAACCGCGCCAACCAGCTGGCAGAGAGGATACGCATTGCCCGCGAACCTCAAGATCGCAAGGAGGGCCATCAGCGCATAGCATTATGGCACCTCCTCTCACACGACGGTCACCAGCAAGTCCCCGAACCCTCTAACGCCAGCTCCCACGACCTCTACGCGGCTTGGAGAGAGCTGTCGCCCGCCGAGCAGCAAAAGGCAATCGCCACTTCGAGCCCAGACTCTTCTCCAGGTAGCAGGCTGTGGGAAAAGGAGGGCGCACGAAGAGCAGCAGCGAGATCTTCGACATCCCTCTGCACCCTGGACACTGAAGTGGGCACGATACCTGGGACAGCGGGAGATGTGGGTCTACCTGGCGCCTGGTGCAGTCTGCACGCAGTACACCAGTACAAGATGAGGAAGCTGGGTCCCAGCCCCTTGGGAGCATCCCCTCCATCATCCTCGCTGGCCGAGCCCACAACAGAGACTACATCTTCGCACCATGATAACGCGCCGGCCACTCCGGGAGGAAACATCGAAGGTTCATCCCACAGCTCAGAGGTAGAGGAGACCTCCACACCCAGTTCGCTTTGCTTCATCCAGCAGATGACCACCGTCAGAACGCATGAAGCAGATGAAGCGCCGCCCTGTCTCGACAGCCACCCCATCGCTGAAGACCCTGAGGTGATGGAAGAGGAGCCCTCGGTCAATTCGCTCTGCTTCACCCAGCAGATGGCAGCAGCTGAGACCCCCGAGGCGAGAACTGACCACCAGAGCTCCCACCAACTCGCCCACAACTCCCCTACTGGCAGCCCTCAGCATGACGAGGATCCCCTCACCCATGGCAGTCTCATCAATAGTGTCGCTACCCATGCGAGCCCCACAACAAGCGGCACTACCCACGTGAGCCCCACAGTGAGCGGCACTACCCATGTAAGCCCTACCACCAGTGGCACTACTCATGTGAGCCCTACCACCAGCGACACCACTCATGTCAGCCCCACCTCGAGCGAATGCACCTCAGCGGGCACCCTGCTGACGGCGAGTGTAGACAACCTCGTCAGTCATCCGACTGAAGATGTTGATTTGCTGGATGAGGAGTTCTACGCCGCGTGTAGGCAAACGTTGGAAGAATGCCGCGAGGCCTCGGACAACCTCCTCCCCAACCTCAAGTGCAAAAGCATACGCACAGATGGGGGAGTTCAGTGGAAGACCGACATCGAGGGTACCCTCGCAGCGGCACATGACGAAGAAGGACCGCTACTGCTGGTATTCTATGCAACCCTCAGAGGGCACACGGTCAAGGTGCTGATCGACTCGGGGGCCTCTGACAACTTCATCTCGGAGCAGAGCGCTAAGCGATGTGGCCTCACGACACGAGCCGGCTCCGAGATGCGAGTCACCCTGGCGGATGGATCTGTGAAGATCACTGGCGCCACCGCGTACGCCAAGTTTAACACGCACACCACCACGGGCACCTATACGGAGAACGCCCTTGCCCTCCGGATCCTACCATTGGGCATACAGGTGGATGTTATCCTTGGCGGAAGGTGGCTGCGCAGTCACTCTCCTGTCACTCTGGGCTATGAAGGGAATGGCTCCGTCTCCTTCCTCAGGAAGTCCCGCAGTGGTAAGATTGGGGATCGCGTCACCATCACAGGCTGTTCTCCTGGGAAAGCATCTGGGGACAGGTCTCCGAAGGGCACGGCCTGCGCGGGATTGGTGGATGAGGTGTTCCTAACCCCTGCCCAGCTGAAGAAGTACCTAGTGTACGCGGAGACGCAGAAGCTACGCGGCAATGACGACCCGGAGATACAACCCGCCTGGCTCATGGTGGCCGAGAAGTCCCCCGATGATACCGCTTCTGCCTTTGCAGCCACAGCTATCGACTCTGAGAACGCCGAACCCGCTGCGGATACTGAAGATGCAGAAGTGAGCCCTGAGTGGACCCTCAAGTTTCAGGACTTCTGGGGTGAGGAGTACAAAAAGGAGATGACGACTGCCCTACCGAACATCGATGGACTCAGACATGACCCCCAAGATGAAGCCAACATTAACCTGGACCCTGAGCTGAGCAAGAAGGGGCCGCCCTGCCAGCGCATCTACAAGAAGTCTGCAGAGGAACTCCGCCAACTTCGAGAACGCGTGGAGACTCTGATGTCCAAGGGCTACATCCGACCCTCTTCCAGCCCTTATGCAGCTCCCTGTCTGATGGTCCCCAAACCGGGGAACCCCAAGGAGCTGCGACTGGTGATCGATTACCGGCTCCTCAACCGCCAGACAGTTAAGGACAAGTATCCTCTCCCAGACATCCAGATGATGTTCGACGAGATGCAGGGTGCGAAGTTCTTCTCTTCGTTCGACGCGGTGGATGGCTTCTGGCAAGTACCGATGGCACCAGGAGATGTCGAGAAGACCGCCTTCACCACCCAGATGGGGTCATATGAGTGGTTGGTCATGCCGCAGGGGCTGCAGAATTCACCGTCTCAGTACCAGCGACGGATGCAGCGGGCCTTGGGCCATCTCCCATTTGTCCGGATCTTCATCGATGATGTGGTCGTCTTCAGCAACACCGCCGCAGAGCACTACGAACACGTCAAGCAACTGCTCCTGACATGCAGGGAGAAGGGCGTCTTCCTCAAGAGGTCCAAGTGCCAACTGTTGAAGAAATCCTTGCGGTTCCTTGGCCACTGTATCTCCGCAGATGGCTGCAGACCCCAACACGACAAGGTGGCTGCAGTGAGGGACTGGCCCGAGCTGGAAACGGTTACCCACGTCAGGCAGTTCTTGGGCCTGGCGGGGTATTACCGCAGGTTCATCCACTGCTTCTCCGAGATCGCTCAGCCCCTCACCCGGTTGACCAAGTCGGACGTACCCTGGGAGTGGGGTCCCATGCAGCAGTGGGCCTTCGAGGAGCTGAAGAAGGCCCTCACCTCAGCGCCAGTGCTCGCCTTGCCCAACATTAAGGGTGCCGCAGACGGCACAGCACCTTTCGTGGTGCAGACGGATGCTAGCGGCATCGCTCTTGGGGGAGTACTGATGCAAGACAATGGAGATGGTCTTGGGCTGCGCGTGATAGCATACGAGAGCCGCCAGTTCTCAGCCGCCGAGCAGAATTATCACACCGGCGAGCGTGAGCTAGGTGCTCTACACCACTGTACCACCGTTACCTGGCGGCATTACCTCATCTTCACCAACTTCCGCATCCAGGGTGACCACCGCCCCCTTGAATGGCTGATGGAACCTGGCAGGGAGCTTAGCCGCAGACAGGCACGCTGGTACATGGATCTGGTGGAGGTGGGAGTCCCGAGAATGGAGTACATCAAAGGAGCGCTGCTGCTGGTACCGGACGCCCTGTCCAGAAGACCCGACTTCAAAGACAAGGACGTGCGTGAGGGGTTGAAGGAGGCAGGGGTGATCGACCCCACCTCAGATCTACCGAAAGACCCCCTGGCAACGCTGGAGTCTGAATACTTCTCCAGCTCACCACCCGCAGCTCATCCCCACTGGGCCCAGACTGTTGACTGTTGGCTCTCAGCAGTGGAGACCCTCTCCGTGGCGGAACAGGCCATGGACATGGGGGAGACCATCGCTCTCGTTAACCCGAAGCTCTATAAGGGAATGAAGGAGGATCACCTCGACTTCGACATGCCTGACTGGCCTGCAGCTGATGGCGCGAAGCCGGTAGAAGCTCCACACAAACCCCCTGATAGAGCTCCACCCCAGATAAGGATAACGAGGAGTATGTCACGCGCTGGGAAGGCCTCTACGACCCCAGCGCCTCCGCAGTTGGCGTCACCGAAGACGCGAACGCCTACGTCACGAGCTGACGCATCGGAGGCGCCCACTGAGAAGGTGCCAGCGAGCTCACCAACCCCGCAGCAGGCGCCCCAACAGTCAACTCCATCCCCGGTCCTTCACCCACAGAAACGGCAGGCTCCCCCAGAGGACTCACAGAATTGGCGTGTCCGAGCAGAGTACTCCTCGAAGTACGCCGAGAAATTTGGACCCTTCGATGTGGACGCCTGTTGTGACTTTGGCGGCCGCAACAGACAGGCGGATAGATTCTGGACAGACTGCCTTTCAGAGAAATGGAGGGGCCTTCGGGTTTGGTGTAACCCTCCATACAACTCCAAGTGCATTACTGTGGAGGCGATCTTGAACAAGTATATCGCAGAATGGAAGGCAGACCCAGAGAACACCTCAGCAGTCTTCGTTCTACCAGATCACCAGTCCAAGCTCCCCGCGTGGCGCAAAATTTTCAGGAAGGCCAATATGCAGATTGTGGAGGTCATCCCTACTCACGATGACAAGGGCGAGCCCAATCAGTTCTTCGAGAACCCAGATGGGAGGGCCTTCGACCTTCGCTGGCCTGTTCTGATAGTACATGCCCCTCCCGCCAAACCACAACCAGCACGCGTGAGGCATCCGCGAACAGCCCCCGCTGTGATAAGGACAGGTGAGGCAGCAGACTTCAGAGACGCAGCCTCCCAGCAGTCGGACTCAAAGTTCCTGCGTGCGTTGAAAGCGGAGTACACCCGAGAGGGGACACTTCGTTCACTAAGAGAGAAAGTGAAGGCGGCACCACACCAATGCCTACAGGACTTCAGGCTAGTGGGTGAAGTGGTTTGGAGGACCGCAGCAGGGAGATATCAGTTGGTGCTGGGGGAGGACTCTCCACTTCGAGAAGTAGTGATTCGCCATGCTCATGAGTCATTGTCCTCGGGTCACACTGGGCGAGACAAGACTCTGGAGAGGGTGCTACGACGCTTCTATTGGCGTGGTGCCGCGGAAGATGTGGGCACCTGGGTTGCATCCTGCGCAGTGTGCCAATCAGTGAGGCCGCGAGGAACTTACCCGGATGGGTTGCTAAACCCTCACAGCATCCCGAACAGGCCATGGCAGGATGTCGCGGTGGACTTCGTCACCGGCCTGCCGGTATCAGAGAGAGGCAATGACGCTTTCGTGGCTTTCACCTGCAAGCTGACGAAGATGGTCCACGTTGTGCCGATGAACTTCGGCGACAGCTCCGCAGCTGTGGTGGCCAGAATCTACTTTGACTCGGTGTGGCGCTTACATGGCGCGCCTATGAAGATTGTCTCTGATCGTGACCCACGATTTCAAGATGCTTTCTGGCAGGAACTCATGAGACTGATGGGTGTGAAAGTGGTCCGCACCACGCCGTACAACCCTCGGTCTGACGGCCAGGCGGAACACAGCAACAGGGTTATTGAGGACATGCTCAGGTCCTTTGTAGACGCCAATGTGGAGGACTGGGATCTGTTCACCACTAACGTGGAGTTCGCGATCAATGACTCCAGGAGTGAATCTACTGGCTTCACGCCATTTGAACTGGTGTTCGGGTTCTCGCCGCTGTCGCAGTTGGACCTTTTCCTGGAGGCCGCACAGTCCACCGCTGGACGACGAACTGGGGGAGTAGGCACCGCACACGAAGTGGCTGTGAAATTTTCGTCGCAGCTGCGGGACGCCAGACAGCGGTTAGAGCTGGCTCAACAGCGACAGCGCGAACAGTTTGATCGCAGGCACGGGCAGCGGGAGTATGCTGTTGGAGATCTGGTCTGGATAGAGGCGAAACACCTTACGGAGAAGGTGATGGATCGCTCCATCTGTAGGAAACTGACCAAGCGCTGGCATGGACCAGTTCCTGTGACCGAACGCTTCTTCAGCGATGTACAGATGACCATGCCAGAGGCCGACAGAGGAGCTCCAGTAGCCTACCGCCTACGCCTCCCTCCTCACTGGCGGATTCACGACGTGTTCGCTCAACATCGCCTCAAACCGTACACCAGCGGTCAAGATGCTTTTGCCGCACGCGATCACCTAGCAGTACCTGAAGAGGTGGTAGTGGACGGTCAGAAGGAAGCACACGTTGAGCGCATCCTTGCACGTCGAGTGCGGTCTGTTCGAGGAAAGGAGGTGGAAGAGTGGAAGGTTCGCTGGACTGGCTACTCCAAAGCTCACGACCAATGGAGGACGCGTGACAAACTTGAACGCGGGAGTCCACTTCAACAGCTTCGTGAATTCGAGCAAGCGAGACTACACATGGAAGCGCAAGTTCGCGACGAAGCCACTCGGCGACGCGAGCAGCGTGGCCGTCACTCCGCTCAAGCCGGAATGACACTGGCCCACCTCATCACCAATCCCTGCGATGAACTGGACCAGCTCGAACAGATGGAAGATGATACCCCCCTGCCGTGGGAACGCCAGGAGCGCGTGGAAGATGGGTCGTTGGCACTGGTGACAGAGCTGCTGGCGATACAGGCAAAAGCAACCCGCACGCCCAGGATTCTCGTACTTTTCAGCGGTACTGGCTCAGTTGAGAGGGAATTCCTAAATTGCTTCCCCTCCGCTTCAGTAGTGACCCTCGACTCTGGGCATATCTGGCAACCCACTCATGTGTGTGACATCCTGCAATGGGACTACAAACAATACCCGCCTGGATTCTTCGATGTCATTTGGGCAAGTCCCCCCTGCAGGCAGTACAGTCAAGCGCGCACCACTGGTGGACCCCCTGACCTTCCCCAGGCTGACAAAATCGTACGACGAGCATTGCAGATCATTGACTACCTGGAGCCAAAACATTGGTTCATGGAAAACCCCAGAGGTCGCTTCCCTAACGCGCTACGGCTTCGCCCTATGATGCGCCAGCTTCCCCCACCGCTGGTGTGTACCTACTGCATGTACGGTACGCAGTACATGAAACCCACCTGCATATGGACGAACTCAGCACCACCCTCGCCCCTGCTACGCTGTACTACTTCAACACCGTGTGCGTGCAGATGGGCAACCGGTGCTCATCCAGAGACTGCTCAGCTTGGACCTCACCCGCAGCAGACTGGAGCAGGTCGATCTGCGAGTGTATATCCCGTGCCAGCACTCCTGCTACGACAACTTTTCCGACATTTACGCCTCCGCGACACTGAAGACCCGCTTTAGATTCCAAGTGGCACCCTTCTTCTTGAAAGTGGTGCCCTGGTAGCGGCAGGCAAACTATGCTCGAAGAGGGACCAGAGAACCTAAGAACTGGAAACAGCAAGGAACCAGAAAACCTAAGAACTGGAACTTAGATGGGTACCTTAGCGGAGTGATCCCAGGAGGTAGACCACTCCTAAGGGGGGGAGAGTTGTGCCCGGAGGCACAGCGTGAGCCGATATGCCTATGCGTCCGTATGTGTGTCATCGGGGGTAATCTGGGATTGGCACGATGACAGTGAAATTGGGCTTGAAATCACGATGAGAATGAATACCAGATGTCCGGGGTATGACAGTATGACACTATGACAGTATGACAGTATGACAGTATGACACTATAGTAGTATGACAGTACTGTGGGGGGGTGTCATCGTGGAACTCAGTCAGACCCTCGAAGAATGGTCAGATTCGCATCGGGGTTGAAAAGACAATGAAATCGAATATCAGATATTAAGGTTATGACAGTATGACAGTATGACGCTATGACAGTATGACAGTATGACAGTACAGTAGTATGACAGTACTGTGGGGCAGTCATCGTGTCAGCCTGTCGGCATAACATCTGAATCGAGAATGACGAATCGGAATTAGAAATGAGATCGGATCGGGAACTGAACGTTGAGCCGAAGTGTGACATCGGCTCTCGAGTGGTTGACCCTGCAACCTGAGTGACGAGTGAATAAGTAGAGCACTTGAGAAGTGTTTAGCCTTCAGAACTCGGAACCGAATTATCGTTTGTACCTCAATCTGGCCCTGATCCAGTATATTATAAAAATCCGAATTGTGTACCTTTGCACGTTCAATCAAAAACATATCTCCGAGCATCTGTCGTCGTGCCCCTGGCACAATTATACCACAAAGATATGCGGAATTTCCAATTATGTTTTTGTCGCAAACTACTCTGTCAAGTTTACCGTTTTCAGCATCAGCAGTCCTACCCCGGATTGTCTCGACCGATCGCGCGTAACCGACAACGAGAGACACGGGTAACAATTCACAATTATACCACAAAGATATGCGGAATTTCCAATTATGAATTTGTCGCAAACTACTCTGTCAAGTTTACCGATCTCAGCATCAGCAGTCCTACCCCGGATTGTCTCGACCGATCGCGCGTAACCGACAACGAGAGACACGGGTAACAATTCCATATTTTACCACGAAGATATGCAGAATTTCCAATTATGATTTTGTCGCAACACTACTCTGACAGGTTTACCGATCTCAGCATCCGCAGTCCTACCCCGGATTGTCTCGACCGATCGCGATCGTTCGTAACCGAAAATGACGTACCTCCGTCGTATCGCCAATCAGCGACGTGATACTCGAGCACCCTGCGCTGCTCCCTGCGGCCCTGCGGCCAGCTCCCTTCGAATTTCGTAAAGTCAAAGTTTCTAGTTCCCTGATGAATGAAGTGCTACCCAACGAGAGAGACGTTGCAATGAAGAGGTTTGAGAACGTGAAATTCCGTCGGGTGCCGCCGAAGCAGAACTTGGATTTCAGCTTCGAAATGGCGCTGAAGACGCAGGTGTTCAATCACCAGAAGCTGAATGCAGACAAGAAGAACACGCATTGGGCTGCTTGGTCTATCTCGGTGCAATCGCACAAGTTGTTCAAACAACTTCAGAGAGACTGTGCTGCCATTTTTTTGTGAATCCCGTCTCGACATTATTCTTATTTGCTCTTAGGTGTTTTTGCAGTAGCTAACTGACGATTTGGTATTTCATGTTTTCGCTTTCAGTGATGAAGGCCCACAATGAAGGGGCGCTAGAGGGCGGTGACCCGGACAATTTAGACGCCACGGAGACGACCTTGGCCACGGTTGGGTCATCTCGCACTAACCCCGGCAAACGTAAACGTTCAAGCGGCATGTCGACCGGCACAACTGACCCCAACGCACCAACGACCAAGCAGCCTAAATGGGACCCCACATCCGGAAAGCCGATCGTCTACCATGATCTGCCGAAGGGGTTCTATGATACCTGGGCCCCCTTGACCGAAGGACACTTACATGAGATCACTGAGCTCGTCGACGAAGCCGTCATCGAACAGAAGTACACGGTCAAAGATATGATCAACCGTATCGCCGAGATCAAGACTCTCAACAATGTTCGAGAGAACCTAATGCTGCTTGCCGCAGATGCTCATAAACGATTCAACATAACACACTCCTTGGAATCGACACCGGCCTACCGGCAACTGAGCTTTCTCAAGAAAAACCGGCATTCTATGCAGCTCTTTCTGCAAAAACAACCGGGAGGGTTCGAAAACGACATATACGACATAGATTCACCCTGCTTTATTCCTTACCTAGATGAAGATGGGTATCCCATACCTAAGGAAAGGAAACCAGTGGATGCTGTCGTGGATCCCGATGCTCCCGAGTCGAAGTTCTGGGATCGTAAGATGACCTACGGTGAGCTGGATGCAGAAATCATTACGCTGCAAAAGAAGCTTGACAGCTTTACGTTTCCCAACCCAGAACACGACTGGAAGAAGTTTTGCAACTATTTCCCAGGGGCTGGGGATGAGAGAGAAATACGTACATTACTGAAGGTAATTTACCTAAGTTGCGCCCTCTGGTCGTCCTTCACGATATCTGATTTTTCCATATCGGCTTGCGCGTTCAATTAACAACGGGGTTTGTTTACAACTGTACCAGGCGGGAGTGGTGCCCCCGAAGGTCTCCTGCAAGAACGAGCAGGAGAACCGGAAATTTCAATATGAACAAACAAGCAAGCAAAGACAAAAAACGGCACGAGGCGAAGATAGAGAAACTGATCAAAGACATTCCGGCGGATATAAAGTTCTACTGGAATAATATCGAGAGCGCTGTGTTGCTGAAAATCGGTTCGACGACAGCATCGACTGCGGAAAACCTCCTAAAGGATCTTCCAGGTGCGTATCTCGGTTTCATATTCCATTTGTGCACCGTAGCTATGTAATTACTAATCGTTTACATTGCACACAGGTGTGACTTATCGAATATTGTCAAACGTTCCTGAGGGCCAGCAAGTCGACGATGATGACGGCTACTTCTTTCACAAGATTCCGCAAGTGGTTTTCAAGAAGGACTTTCTGCTGGAGCCCGCATCACCTGATTCCTTCACGACTCTTCCCAGGCTTCCATTTACCGGTTTCATTATGGATTGCGAGTATGCTCCGGACTCGAACAAGAGATGGATCCCGAAACCTCTCTTAGCAGGAGAGTTCAAGCAATTCCTCTTCAACTTCAACAATTTGACCACGTGTGATGATTGGGTAGGGGGATGTTTCTGTGGCTTCCAACAACACCACGAGTTCTTCGAAGCCGCCAAGCAGTTTTGTCATGGGAACGCCGAAAAGATGTTCTGGGTGAAACCTTTGAGCAGATCGAACATGATGGCCTTGGAATCTGGCGTTGCGCCACGGAACTACGCCAACCGCATGGAGTGCTTTGTCTTGTGTTACTACGTCAAGGAAGCAACACCTACAGGTCCGTAGATGTTAAGTTACGTACAATTCTGTGATTGCTTTTTGGCGTCTAAGCATGGGCAATCTGACTAAGCAGCGCTGATTGCTCTCGCAGACGAAACCCACCCAGCCGTTCATAAAAGGCTTCCCTGGATGAAGAACTTGATTAGAGTTCTCGGTGAGGAGGAGAATGCGGATAGTGATGCCGTCGATAAGCAGTTCTTGGCTTCTTGCCGAACCAACACCTGGGAATGTGCCCCTGTACACTCGTCGAAATTCGCCTATAACTCCGAGGGGGAAAAAATTAACAAACACCAGAAGCCGCTGAAGCTCATCCACGACCTCATCAATATCCATATGCGAGGTCCTGAGTTAGAGGGGGAAGCGAGGGGGAAATCTGCGTACGAGGGGGTGTTACCTCTTCATCACGAACATCACTTCATCTTGGATGCGTGCTGCGGTTCGGGGACCACTTCGGTAGCCGCCAACATGTTGGGATTGGGTTCCGTCGCTTTCGATAGGTAAGCATTCATGTCTACATCCATTTTTTGAAAAATACTTTGTATATCGGTTTTAACAAGTGCTGGTGTCTTGGATGCAGGGAGCAAGGTATGGTCGACTCAGCGAAAGAGCGCATTAGGTTTCCTGATGGATTTCATTCTTTGGCCGACGAAGTGTTGAGCAAGCAGGAATACGACGAGGTGAAAAGGCAGAGAGAGGCACATCGTAAAGAGCAAGAGAAAGTCGAGAAGGAGCGGGAGAAGAAGACGGCGGTCGAAATGAGGGAAACGGAAAAGGCCGCCAAGCAGCAGGAGGCCGAGGCCGAGAAGGCCGCCAAGCAGCAGGAGGCCGAGGCCGAGAAGGCCGCCAAGAAACAGCAGGCCGAGGCCGCCGAGGCCGACAAGGCCGCCAAGCAGCAGCAGGCCGAGGCCGTCAAGGCCGCCAAGAAAGAGAAGGCAGATGCCGAGAAGGCCGCCAAGCAACAGGCGGATGCCGAGAAGGCCGCCAAGAAACAGAAGGCCGAGGCCGAGAAGGCCGCCAAGAAAGAGAAGGCAGATGCCGAGAAGGCCGCCAAGCAACAGGCAGCCGCCGCGGCGGGGCCTATACCTAAGCGGCAAGCGGCAGAAGGCGGAAAGCCGGAATCCGATCAGACCAAGAGACGTAAACGGTAAAGCTCGCTAGGCAATGATGATTTCCCT
The DNA here is from genome assembly GCA_001247695.2 of Cymbomonas tetramitiformis. NCBI lineage: Eukaryota > Viridiplantae > Chlorophyta > Pyramimonadophyceae > Pyramimonadales > Pyramimonadaceae > Cymbomonas > Cymbomonas tetramitiformis. Next base: position 100,191 of record LGRX02035814.1, read on the forward strand.
GCTAGGACATGGTGCCAGCACCTAGGTCAATATTTGTTGATAGTCTTAATAACCTATTGTCTCAGTGCAGAAGTACGCTGATGAAACACGTATGGTATATCTTGATATGACAATTGTAAATAAAGTATATTCTCCAAAAGTATTGGCGACATATGTTGTTGTGGAACCGATGTCATTTATGGGGCGGGTGACATGCCTCCGCTTTCATTGTGATTGCCTGATTATATTGGTTAAATGAAGTTGAGCGGTACCACGACGACCATTGAGGTATGAAACCTATTCCCCTCTCTTCCAAAATCATTTCCCCGCTCGACACTTCATCGACGCACCTTTATTCCCATCCATCTCAGTTCAATCAATTCCAATGACAATACTTGCTACTTTGCGGAAGGAAAATCCAGATAAAAACGTTTGGTTACTATGGTTCCCTGAAGAGTCCTCGCCCTCAGAACTAGCGCTCAAGAAATCGATGGAAGAGGACCATAAGATACAATTTCAAATGTATGACGAAAGCGTGCATGATAATCTGCCTTTACGGATGAAATTTTTGTACCCAGTTTGCCTGCACTGCGGTCTTCAAGATCGTTCACAACTTGCAACGTGTACCGGCTGCTATCTTGCGAATTACTGCAAAGCCCCCCAAACTTGTCGGAAAGCTGATTACGCGCGGCATAAGTTTTTCTGTCGTTTTGCAAGGGGTCATATATTAGGGCAGCCATATGCAAGATGCCGACCTTTGTTTAAGTACCCGGGGGATACGCGGCATCCAGCAGAACGGAATTCCACGAGTGCTTGGTCCTATGGGGACTACCTGCAGTTTCTATCCTGTTGGGAAATCCAATGCGTCGCATGTTTTGCAGGTCGGCCAAAGGGTCGCCCCATCGTGAGACAGCAGATATCTGGCGGGCAAATCGTTACCTCGGTGCGCATTGAAATGCGGGACGCCACAATTTTCAAAACCCCTCACTTTCAGAAGTATACAGCAAGGATGGGGTTTGTATACTCCAACTTACACGCTCCAGATTTTGGACATTCTTATCCATTTTACCGTCTCACTCCGTTTGGTCGGTTGATGATGTGCATCTGCAAGTTAAGGTGCCCGAAAATCATACTTCAGAGGTTGCTTTCATAGAATGATTGACAATGCAGACAGGATAATCATGGACTTCGCAGACACGCCTTCGTCGCAAAGTAATAGTAGATATGTACTTGTAGGTCCTTCGATCCGAGCGGACTAGTACCGGGTATCTGATAGGCTAATAATTCGGCAGGTCCAAGACTTTCCAAGATCATAAGCTCTATTTCTTGCCTAAACTACTCATTTGCCCCTTTTTCCCGTCAGCGACGCACCTGCTTCTACTTCTACCATAGTCATGCCATCCAAGCGGCAGTCTGTTTTCACGTACATCGACCAGTTTGCCAAAAATCACGGGGAGTCTTACCCATGCAGCAGTACAGTTCTTCTTCCGCCGGGTATGACTATCCAAAAGTTGTGGGAGAACTACAATACACAATGCGTCGACGGCGAAGGCATGGAATGCTCACTCAGCCTTTTTTGTCGTGTGTTCAGAGAGGAGCTTAGCTCTTGGGTCAAGTTCCGTCGGATGAATTGATGCTATATAGCGACAGCATATAGCTTTGTCATTGAGCAAATTGACTTATCGTTGGAACTTAACCGTTAAATATGATTGTATTCGAACATATTTTGAATGAAATTATTATCGACGTTTCACATTTCCAATGTTGTGACATGCTATGTTTGTGACATGCGGGCCTTCGATCCGACCCACCTGAAAGAGGTCATTTGATAGGCCAACTGAAATCACGACGGCCACACTACTGAGATATTTAAGCACCTAGCTACCTTGTCCTCACAACTCACTTTTCAGCTTGGCACTTTACTTTCTTTACCTGCCACCTCATCCAACCATGCCATCCAGGCGAGAATGTATTGTTGCCTATGTTCTTGGCATGTATGCAACATGCCCTACTGCCCCCAGAATGAGAATGGGGAATTTTGACTATCTTCCTCATGGAATGACTGTTCGAATGTTGTGGAGGAACTACAATGAATGATATATGTGCAGGAATGCGGAAGGCAACAAATGCACGTTGGGGTATTTTCGATGTGTGTTTCGAAACGACCTTGCCTTTCGGTTCAAGTTCCGACAGGTTCAGCCGTAACGTTACCGTCAACGTTACCTGTCGCGGCAATTGAAACCACTTTTCGATAAGAATAGTATACTTAAACATATGTTAACAATGTGGTAGAAGTGTATAATGTTCATTCGTCAATGGCTTGTGTTTCTTGCCGATATGCTGATGTGCCTGTGTATGGGGTTTTCTGCCTCGGTTGTGTTTTTGTCTTTGATTAAAAAATCGGCGACTAAGTGATCCCGCATGTGCGAGATATACGAATTTGATTGGACAAAAAGTACACTACTCTTGCACGACCCGCGGCCCATTCACGACCAGGTACAAAAGCTCTTGCCCGACCCTTGAAGATTCATTTCCCCTTGTTTCTTCTGACATACGCACCTTCAACCATACCTTCAAACATCTGCTACTTACCTTGCAAGCATTGCCATCTGCAGGTATTATAGTGTGGCGCTTGCGATTACATAACACGCTACCTCCAATATGAATGCACCTCATTTCCCTGCAGACTTACCTGTTCAGCTTGAACGTATGCACATAGAATTCGAAAAATGTCGTGTGTGCCAATCCTGGAATTTGTTTCTAATTCGCGAGGAACTGTTCGTCGATCCTGCGCTGCATCCTAGACATGACCCCGCTTACGCGAAGTGGAGGTTTATCCGCGAAACGCGGGAAACATGGTATTTTCAACTGTTGGATGCGCATTTTTACTCCGACGAGCAAGGCGTCGCTGACATGAGAACCCCAGTGACAATGCCGGTTCCAACGGACTATATTCCCGAGTTGATCGGCGCCGATGCCTCTCCCGAGAATGATGATGATGGAAAGTGGTGCAACTGCCGTTAGGAAACATATACGCTTGTGTACAGTCTTTATTTTATATTTGCAAGTTCACATTAGATACTTACACTAATGTATTATTCTGCTAGCTTAATACACCAACACTTACCCTTATTTATGTGCTCCTAGACATCCTAGACAATTATTTGGTGTATATAGATTAAATTTGTATGATGATATAGATTTGTGTATCATATGCTAGTACCCATCTCAGTTGCAACTTGTTTCTCTGGGAATTGAAGCATCCGAATATGCACATCCATAAACGTGTACCGTGCATGCTGACCTAAATTTCACATGGATGTACCCATATTTGCATACGGGAATCGGCGACTAAGTGATCCCGCATGTGCGAGATATACGAATTTGATTGGAAAAAAAGTACACTACTCTTGCACGACCTGCGGCCCATTCACGACCAGGTACAAAAGCTCTTGCCCGACCCTTGAAGATTCATTTCGCCTTGTTTCTTCTGACATACGCACCTTCATACATAAAACCCTAAATAATGCATCTTCCGAACAACGTCTTGTTAAAAATCTTTCAGGACATTCCTTACGGACCTGATCATTCCAATGAGCCGTTATGTATGTATCTCGGGAATCTCTGCCGAATAAGATGTGTCTGCGTACAGTTCAATGATACAATAATCGAGCGTGCGCAACCCGCGCTAAGTGTTGGGCTAGTCCCTTGCGGCAACGCTATCACCCGCTCTCTTCTTACCGCCTACATTCTTTTTATGGAGGACGCCAACCTTCGTCTTTTAATTCACCGAGCCGATGTCTCCCTGCTACGCCTACAAAGCATTTATCATCAAAAGTATCCTGAAATGGTGGCACCTCGCGGAATGTGCATGTCTCCGAAATTAATCGCGGACCACCTCAAAATGTTCGCGCTGGACACCATCCTTTTAACCCCACTGCCCGAGTCCCCCCACGAACATGTTCTACATGTGCGATTCAATTCGACTGAAAGTTCAGAATCGTCCTCACTTCCCATCTTGGAATGGTAGATTCGATGTGGCGATGATACTTGCTCCCCATTCCTTTCCATGCTCCATGTGCCCAATGTTCCGTTGGTAAATATCAGTGTGTTGCTCCGTTACGATGACCTGTCAAATGCTGGGGTGTGGGCCATCGACAGCTTATCAAACGCGCCGGCAACCGATAGAATTTTGAATCGTTTCCCCGATGTCTACAAGACATGCCGGCTTGCTGCACGCGTGATACTCATTGTTGATCAATATTTGCGCTCTGGTCGCTCCTATTTCAACCCGGTTCCCCGTGAAGAAAGTCTATTTGCCAAAGTAAGCCAATGCATGACCTTTACGAGAAGAACACTTCAACAAGATGAACTCGACAGTACAACGGATGGGTTCGGGGGACGGATCATAGCTAACGATTTATGATCGGGGACACCCCAAGGAGAAACATGGTATTTTCAACTGTTGGATGCGCATTTTTACTCCGACGAGCAAGGTGTCGCTAGCGCACTTACCCCAGTGACAATGCCGGTTCCCACGGACTATATTCCCGAGTTGATCGGTGCCTCTCCCGAGAATGATGATGATGGAAAGTGGTGCAACTGCAACTGATATAGATTCCAATGTATCAGCAATATAGTAGCCTTAGCACTGTGAAATGATCGAAATCTCTTGCCTAGAAGACATCATAGACAAATATTTGGTGTATTTTGAATAAATTTGTATGATGATATAGATTTGTGTATCATATGCAAGTACCCATCTCAGTTGCAACTTATTATGCGGGAATTGAAGCACCTATATACGCACATTCATAAACGTGTACCGTGCATGCTGGCCTAAATTGCACATGGATGTACCCATATTTGCATACTTGTACATGATATGCACGCATATGAACAAAAATGCAACAAAAAAATCTACCGGGACTCGCCGAGTACGAAAGCATCATGCACAAATAAATAATTCGAGTAATATTTTGTAATAAAAATTGCGGGACGACTTACGTGTCGCTTACGTGTAGCTTACGTGGCACATTTCAGATGACGTGGCAATAACTTTTAGACGACGAAAATTGTGTCAAAATGAAGGTTTTTAGACGACGATCGAGATTCATTTATTCCCAATAGTCTGTTCAGATTAGTATACAATTATATTGCCTATTACCCGCAGCTTAAGGTGGCTTAAGCCACCTTAACTTGAAGGGCTCATTGGGGCTTCCTCGGCGGTGCTTTCAAAATTTGGAGACCTGTGTCGTCAAGATCTTGAGCTGCTCTTTCTGCAGTGTCTTATCAAAAGTTTGATCTGAGTTCATCTTGACCCTCAAAATCTCGGTTGAAGTAGGGTGGGTATTTCCCAATTTTCCTTAAGATGGCTTAAGCCACCTTAAGCCAATTAGCTCACGGGGGCTTCCTCGAAGGCGCTTTTCAAAATTTGGAGACCTATGATGTCAAGATCTCGAGCTGCTCTTTCTGCAGTGTGTTGCCAAAAGTTTGATCCGAGGTCATCTTGACCCTCAAAATCTCGGTTGAAGTAGCATGGGTATGCAAAAACCGGAAAAATCGCTCAAAATTCACTAAATGTTGCACCCTCTTGGATACTTCCCAAAATTGCTCACCGGGAACTTGGGCTCGCCGAATAGTGCATATAGTGTCTAAAAGAAGACATTGTCGCCGTCATTTTGAGCTAAAAAAATCTAGTTTCCGGTACCGATAGCTCCCGCAATAATTGAAAACGTTAAGGTGGCTTAAGCCACCCTAAATCGCTGTTAGGGTGGCTTAAGCCACCCGAAGGGTAATAGCCAATATACCTTTATTTACTGAATACCTTTATTTCGCTGGACAGGGGCACACTCCCGGAGAGAAAGCCTTCCGCCTTTAGTTAAAATTGCATATTTAACAAATCAGACAGTAAGTATTTTCCCTAAGTATTTTCAGACGTGTTCTAGTTCTCTAAGTATTTTCAGACTGTAATACTTACAACTTAGTGTTGTCTCGCTTGTTGTCAGCTTGTCACCAAGCCTAAACTCACGATCTCACTCCCAAAGTGAACAAAAACCGTTCGATCGGGCGATCGAACGGTTTTTGGTCACTTTGGGAATACGTCTGAAAATACTTGGAGAAAATACCAGACAGGTCTTTGCAACCAAGCCGACTTCACTTCTCACATAAACGTGACACGGTTTGCGCCCTCCCGAATCTGGAATTCACGGCCGTGAATATTAAATTCACGGCCGTGAATATTAAATTAAGGCTTCACTGCACGTCTACCCCACACTGTTTGCGAGTAAATTAGATTAGCAAAACATTTTCCCAACGTTCGCAACGCACATAGATATATCATTTAGACTCCTAGGAAGTTTTTGAGCTCTTGATTGAGCCGATCCGTGGCCGCATCAGCTCAGTTTGCAGTCGCGACTGCGAGCTGAGCGGATAGGCCCTTATAACTTTCATGCACATCGCATAGAGACTCAAACAGCGGAGGGGTTCTCGTGCGTTCTAGCGCATGATACTTGGCACCAATATTGCTAACAGCAATATTGGTGCACCCTCAAACGCACAACCTCTGATGTAAGCTATGCGCAAAACGCGTGCTGCACATCATGGGTTTGGGTAAACCGCAAACGGCAAACCCAAACCCAAACATGCCAAACAGCAAAGGGCTTCCCGTGAGTTCCAGCGCACGTAACTTTGCAAAATTATTACTAAGATATATATCTTTTAGTTGCCAAAGGCCCAAGGCCTCAAAAGCCTTGTTGTGCACGAAGCCATCAATTTATTTCTTTGGCAGATTTATTGGGTTGGTGTTCGAGTTTACCCAAACCCAATACATGCCAAACTGAAAAGTAATTCCCGTGCGTTATAGCGCGCGAAACTGTGCACAAATATTTACAAGACATATATCTTTCAGTTCTCAGAAGCTCAAGGCCTGAGATAATTTGTTGGCAAAACCATCAATTTATTTCTTTGGCAGATCTATTGGGCTTGGGTTCGAATGTTTCCAAACCCAATACATGCTAAACAGCAAACGGCTTCCCGTGCGTTCTAGCGCACGTAACTGCGTAGAAATATTGCCAAGATATTTATCTTTAATATATTCGAAGCACAAGGTCTAAGAAAGTCTGTGCGCAAAATGGTATAACTATTTCTTTGACACAGATTTTAGCGTGCTATTCAAACTCATAAATCTGGGTCAAAGAAATAATATGTTAACTTCGCGCACACGCTATCGCAAACCTTGCACTTCAGAAATGTGAAATACATACATCTTATCAATATATTTTGCAAAGTTACGTGCGCTGGAACTCACGGGAAGCCCTTCGCTGGTTGGTATGTTTGGGTTTGGGTTTCAAACCCAAAAGGCATCATGCCAGCACGCGGCCATATTTAACTCCCATGCTAGTATGGGTTTTATTACCTCTTTGATCGACGTACCATTCGAACTTTCTCATACCACGGTGTCCGCTGAAAGACCCTATATATCGTTGCTTATGGCTCTCATGCGGTCAATTTGACATACCCACCAAGGTCATTGGGGGTCCCCGGAGGGGTATTATGGGGCTAAGTTGATATGTGAATTAATCTTACCCCGTTTCCGGGGTAAATACTAGCATAGGAGTTAATATACTCAACGGCTTGCCATATGCTCTTGAGGGTGCACTGATATTGCTATGAACAATATCACTGCCAAGTTTCGTGAGAAGATTCTCACGAAAACCCCTATTATGCAAAGCCGCAAGTGGTTGAAACCATCTTACACCGCACCCACTTAGCTTGCCGCGAGTCGCGACTGAATGCTAAGCCGATGCGGTTGCGGATGGGGCCAATCGATAGCTCAAACGAAAGGTATTCACCTAATGAATACAAACGCTTTAGAATCGAATGGCGGAAAAATTATGCTTCATGCTACATGCAATAAATTGTTTAGAAGAAGGGGGTGTGCCAGACGCAAAATATTGCACACGCTGAACCGCTTGCGCTTGTACCTCCGCGGTGGACACGAGCGGTGGACACCTACAGATGGTAATACCTCACCTTTAAGGAAACAGGAATTTGAAGCCAGCCTAGCTTTTTCCGTATTTTTCTGACCCCCTCCCCCCCTGCCAGCGTCAGCCTCTTACCGAAATTACTAACGAAAAGGAAATGCATTTCGAGCGTCAGCCAGCTTTTTTCTTAAAATTTCCCCATATTCCCCCAAATCCCCCCTAAAATCGTGAAAATTTCTCAATATTCGGCAAGTTAAGAAAACGGGAAGCCAGCCTCCGTTTCCTTATTTGGGTACATTTTCTTAATGTTTTTTTCCAGCCCAGCTTTTTCCGCATTTTTCCGACCCCCCAGTTTTTTCCTTAACCAGCATTTCCTTAAAGGTGAGGTATTACTGTAGTGATAGTTCATAGTTGATAGTACAAACGATAGATGGCATGTGACATATAATATATTCCCCAGAAATGGATATAATTTCTATTCCCCATTTAGCACTTTTCTATTCCCCAAACATTATGCTACCGGACGTAATTGTGGCAGGCTTTGGCAATCGTGCCACAGTAGGAGGGCCTACACAGACGATACGAAATTCGATCATCTCTAATCCAAGAGAGTGGCCTTTTGTAGTGTGTGTATATCGCATATGAAGCTAAATTTGTGGCATTGGCTCAAGCAGATCACCCGACTTTAAGTCGGGAGGTGTCAGTTCGAATCTGAGATGCCACACTCTCAGCGTGCGCGTCCTCTCTGCCCAAGTTTTTCCCGCTTCTCGCTAGTTTCCGCTAGTCATCCTTGCACACTATTGCCAAGGAGGTCACGTGTGTAATATGTGACATTCATTAATTTGCCACGGTGTCCGCTCAATCAAAGAGCACCAAACTCTCTGTGTGGAGATTTGTATTGCCAACTACGAATTGCAGTTGGCCATTCGTAGTTGGCCAACTGGTTCATGTGTGAGAGGTATCGCATCGTTGTAGGTTGTGGCGCCCTTCGCGATCCTATAAGTGCGATCGTGCCCCTTGCCCTAGGTGCAAGAGAGTGCTCACTTGGGGCGTGAACAGTGTGTATTGCTTATTTTTTTCTTTACGGCCCGCAATCAGCAAATCCACTGGCCCGCTTTCGGCCAATACGGCCAATCTCCAAAATTGCCCGCCGCAGGCGCGACATTTTAATTTTAAGTATGGTGATATTGTAAAAATCGCATAATTTTGCTTAAATTTTGGCATTTTCATATCAAACGTCACGGCCCGCATCCATATATTCCATCGGCCCGCATGCGGCCCGCAGTGGTGATCTACGGCCCCGGGCCGGCTCGCCACGGTAAACAATATACCCTGGACGTGAAGTTAAGGAGCCCTTCATGTCGTTGTGGTATTTCATCTTGTGGTGGTTACTTGAAGTAGTATACCCAGGCGCCCTTCACAATCCTATAAGTGCGATCGCGCCCCTTGCCCTAGATGCAAGAGAGTGCTCACTTGGGAACGTGAAGTTAAGGAACCAGGGCACAAACTTCGTCTTACATAGGAATGTAAACTTGACTATTGAGCATATATACTGTTGCAATTGTGATTTAACGAAGGATGTGCCTTGTAGGTTTGGGGAGTACCGACCTCGTCCTGGACCTCGTTCTGTTTAACCCCTTAGTTGCGGTTGGAATTATTTGCAAAAATATATGGTTTGGGGACAATTCAAAGTATTGCGTGATCATGGCCGCATGCACGCATGCGACATCATGTATGTTATAGGAGACCATCAAATAAGCCACACCGAATCATGGTATAGCTATATCTATCGTATATCTCGAGATATATGGATTATCCAACCAAAATTTTGAGTATTTTGAGCATAGAAATTACGCATACGTCTTGTGTACGATGCGTGACTGCAGTCTTATTGACTTGTATCATGGTAAAATATCGCGGAAATTAACATGTTAGACTATCCCTAATCCATAGTACGCATTAATACCGCCCAATGTGCCAAAAAATACCAAAAATGGCCAAAAAAACACACCGAAAAAACACTTGGATTCAAATGTTTTCCTCACTTAAGAAATGTTTTCCATACTTAAGCTAAAACTCAGGTGATTTTGCTCATAAAATGAGACGATGTGGTGATATAATACCCCATGTTGCATGCGAGACTGGCGTTGGGATCCATTTCTATCGTATATTTCCACATGGCCACGTATATGCTTGCCAATACGGGATGTTTATGGCTTGGTTAGCTACTTTTCAAAGCCAAATTTAAGCGCAAAATGACACAAATAGACAAATTTGGGTTTGGAAATACTAACACGTGAGAGATATATCGCACTAGTATATGTGCTATACTATTGGTTAACCTGTAGCCATATATCATGAGTGCACCCACAAACCTTACAATATTCGATGCGCCAACCGCACATATGCAGTTTCATGGTAAGCCACGCTCTCATTTTCGAGGCCTTGTTGAGAATTCTCAACGTGTCGCAGCTAAGGGGTTAAGATATAACTGGTAAGGCGGTAAAGTATCTCGACAGGACCACTTACATATATCTGTGTAACTCGCTGTCTTGATATATCACGACCTTGAAATATTTGGGTCTCGTCATCGATTTGTAACTTATAAGAAACATACATTTTCAGCATCCAGCTCGATATATGCGTACAACTTTGTATCATATTATATATCATGGTAGGAACGATATATCTTCGGTTTGAACCATATCTGATACACGCCTGTCGCGGAGTCGGGATACTTCATACCAAAACTTAAGATAAGATGGATCCTTTCCCGAATGAAACCCGACATATGAAAAGTACCTTTATACACGAACACTGGCATATATTGTATGTCATTATAGGAGCTATAATATGTGGATATATACTGACCGTAAATAAGAGGGTTTCTTGACCGTGAGTAACTTTTAAGTCACGAGGTCTTTTCGAATGAAACTTTGCATACATATTGGTATTCCATAGACACACACAACGACATATTGTTTGTTGTGATAGGATAAGTGAAACCCATAATCTGATACCCATTTCTTGTGGCTATATACTACGTAACCGTAAATGATAGGGTTTCTTGACCGTGAATAACTTTTGATTCATGAGGTCTTTCCGGCTGAAACTTTGCATACATATTGGTATTTCATAGACGAACACAACGATATATTGTTTGTTGTGATAGGATAAGTGAAACCCAAAATCTGATACCCATTTCTTGTGGTTATATACGAGCCGTAAATAATAGGGTTTCTTGACCGTGAATAACTTTTGACTCACGAGGTCTTTTCGAATGAAACTTGGCATACATAAAGGTCTTTCATAGACGAACACAACGATATATTGTTTGGTGTGATAGGATAAGTGAAACCCAAAAACTGATACCCATTTCTTGTGGCTATATACTAACCGTAAATAATAGGGTTTCTTGACCGTTAATAACTTTTGAGTCACGATGTCTTTCCGGCCAAAACTTTGCATACATAGTGGTATTTCGTAGACGAACACAACGATATATTGTTTGTTGTGATAGGATAAGCGGAATCCAAAATCTGATACATATTGAGCGTTGCTCAAGTTCGCGTTTCGCTCGGTTTCAATCAAGTCGAAATTCCGGTCCTACTATGGAGGCCCTCTTATAGCTCGTCACAGTCATGAACTCCTCTAAGACAAGTTCTCTATGTCCGCACGTCACCAAAGAACTCGGAGATTCGTACATTTACTTCTTCACATATGCAATCGAAGGTCGCCCTTCGAATTCGAGCGAGTGGAACCCTCAAACAACAGCAAAGCAGTGCAACCCTGAGTTGCCAAAGTGAGTTCTCTTTCCAAGCGGCGAACAAAGTCGTATCAATATCTTAATCAAAATCTTAAGTCTCGCGCCCTTATTTCATTCGCTTGGGATATTCCCGCAAGTTTAAGCTGCGTGCGACAAGAACAAAGTTAAACCATTTCCTGCTGCAGCGCCTTTGACCGCCTTACGCCCAACAATTTTTGAAATTAACTCTACATAGTAGAATTCGATCTCATTATGCATTCAAAATCACCGACAACCATAACGAACAGACGACACCGGATGTACGTGTTGTATGTTCTTCTTCACTCGACTGTCAGTGTCACTGAGCGAATGTTTTCCGCATGAAGGGCGCATTGCGCCCGATCGGCATCGTACCGCGTATTAAGACCATATTTAAAAACGCGACGGAGATAAATTCCAAGATTAAATACTTATAGCGTTAATATTGGGATTGCTTATATGTAGCCGCCCCGGAACGTGCAGGTGCAGAAAAAGCATACCATTTCTTGTCGAAAGGGCATTATGAAGGTTTGAGGTAGTCGAGGGCTTAGGTCCTCACAATCGTACCTTGGGGATTTGCGTGAATCCAATTTCTCGCAAAGATTTGGCATGCTACTTCTTTACATCATCTCTAGAGATGTACGAATGCAGCTGTTCCCATCGGTTTCTCGCAACGCCTCAAGTAACGTTTGTTCAACAGCCCATATGGACGTACTTGTTGCGTTGGTTTGCGTATTTAGTAACTTACACGCGCCATCCCGGATGTGCCGCGGGGCTCGAAGCGTGTGAACCAAATGACCAAATGAAACACAGATGCACACATACAGCGTTGAAAATATGTTTCAGTCGTTGTTATTACTATTTCTTAGCGTTCCCTTCGGCAGGATACCGAAGGGAATGCCGTTTTGCGGATGCCGGTTCCCGCTTCCGCCACACGAAGCGGGGAATCCGGGATCTGCTTCCAGTCACCGAATCTTTGCGGGGATGCTTCCTAGCGTTCATAATAGCTTATAATAAACATTATTCGCTTCTAATATATCGCGAAGAGTTATCAATCTCTTCATTACTCTACCCTGCTGCACTAGGTTTGCACAGTGTAAAGCGCTTAAGAAGCGCGAACGGAAGCGGGCAGATTCCAGAAAGATACCGGTGCGATTTCGATAACGGTTTAGATGTCCTTCTGATTTAATCGAACGGCTGTTCGGAATTTGTAAACAGTGAAAAATATAATTCGCATCTGAGGAATCGAAAAGGAATCCGTCGCGCTTTTCATTACACTCTTAATACGCCGTACATCGTTTCGATCACTCCCGTCACGGGACGACGCTCTGATTCTTCGAGCCAAGATGCTGCCCGATGCGACTTTCGTCATTTGTCGAATAGTGGACGACGATAAATGAATTTCGGCCAATCCCAAATTGCATCGGCCTTCGGGATTGATTTAATACGTATATTTCTGCTATCATCCGCATGACTTATCCATTTACCGCTCGTCGTACAACTGTAGTATGATCACTGCCAAATATTGTACATGCATATTTATAGGATACTGGACGGACAACAGAAGAACCCCGCCTATTCCAAATTGCATCAAGTTGTCAGAATTTATACGATACTTATATATTCGCGATGATTGGCAAGACTTACCGATTTACTGCCCATCGTCCTACTGTCGTAGGATAACCGAATATTGAATGGGACGATTTATAGCATGACCTCGTTCACCGTATTACCTTTATGTGCAACGCGAGTCACAAATCGATGAATTATATATTGCACACGTTCAAACACAGTCGAATCCGAAAAGTGAAAATATACAGTAATGCCACGGTACGCACCAAGGTAGCACGGAATGCCCGTCCATTAATAATTTATTATACTCGACAGACGTCAACCTCGTGGATGATGAGACTCCTGAATTTTTATTCGAAAAAGACGTTGCATGTGATTTATACAGTCTGACGTCACTCGTGTATAATAATTCAAAAATGACTTGTCGCGAGGATTATGTTCCTTTTATACGCCTGTTTCAGATTGTGTCCAATATTCTGGAGTGGCACGATTCGAATAAAAATGCGAAATAACGGCACACTCGAAAAATCCAGATGCGGTGTGTCATATCCAGCAACTTTTGCGATTTTTTTGTTGTATGAACTAATGTCACCTTGGACCAACCGATATCGTGCTTGCCGCTGGTAATTGTTTAATTGTTGATATCATATCAATACACGAATCATTCGTTTTCGGTATCACAAGTGACCAATTCCGCGACTCAGATGGGATGGATCGACTGTTTTTTGTACCCGCCCATATGGAGCACGATTCCTATAGTTTAGCATTTTGGAGAGCCAATTTTCATGTAGAGAATATGATATTTGATGCCTACGTGTGTCTATTGTGTGGGATTTTAGGTCGAAAATCGAGTAAAATGCCCGATATATGCAATTTCAGCGATTTCGACCATTGCAAAATTACGAATCTAACACCATAATGGGGCGCATTGACGACATTTTCCGGTTCCATAAACTAAAAAAATACGATTACTTTTTACCGCAAGTTTACCGCAACTCTCACGATATATACAAAATGCCCAGTACAAATCCATCCCAACTGAGTCGTGGAAGTGGTAATGTACGGTTGGGTTGAGCTACCAGGCCCTCTCATATCGGCATATAGGCTCTGTTAGATATGCCTACGTAGTACCCCACTAGCTAGTATGCTTATAACACCAAACAGTGACACCGGGTGTTATCGGACCCTAAAACATAATTATGCAATGTTCGGCCATATTCTGAAATGAATATGGGTTGCCTAAACCCTACATTATAGCTCATCAAGAAGATCGATAACAAGAACAGAGTCCGCCTTTACGAGGACTCTGCATACAAATACGTGTGCTGTGTACGGTTATAGTGATCTGCGTGGCTAGTGACGGTCATCAACTACGTCCGGATATGTGACATACGTGTTGGCGTCATAGGCAGGGACAGTCCGAGCCCAATATAGCATACCCTCTTTAAGTCACAGATTCTATCATATTATCCTAAACCCTATCATTTGTAACCCGATTATGTACTTCGTATATATATATATATATATATATATATATCGGGCATTTAGCGTATTCGTTTCACCTTTATATAAAGTTATCCGTCGAGTCAAAGTATCTCTTGGCGTGTATACGCTGACAGGTTATGGCTTATGGGCCACCACACGTCCACCGCGTTCGTAAATGATCGGTAATATATCAATATCATTTTGTCCCTCTGATCGAAAACTAATGCATCAAATCTTGCCGCTTCGTGACGATATCTGGACATCATGATACTTCGATATTTGATAAACGATGGACACGCAATTTCTGAATATTAGCCGGTTTAGCTATTAGACGTTATTCGCCCAATGTTTTCTTTATCAAATGCACATCGTAGATTATTGAGGCTTAACAAAACATGGATGCTTGAAACTGTATCCACGGCGATTTATTCATGCCTGAGACACATGCCGCGTCTTGTTCAACGTATTGCTAAACGACCTTCGGACACAGCCGAGCGCAGTCGGACGATCAGTTGTATACGAAGTATGTTTGCATCGTTGATATCACGACGACTTTCTCCGATAGCAATGCATACCGAAACCGGCCAGTGAGCGCGACCGCTCCGGCGTGCATATAGAATGTGCACAAGAGGTGAATCAATTGTTCCCAACAAATTGCTACACCCGAATCCCATAAAAGCATCACCTTCGGAAACTCCCACGATACATACTGGGGAATATACATTAAACACGTGCTACTTACACCGATAACCAAGGCAGGCTAAGCGGAATTGTTGCATCAACGCGGCACATCCAGCTATCCAGACAAAAGAACTGGTAGCTGGTAGCTTGAGACGAGCCTCTGAACACTCGAGGGAAAGTGCATAATATGCATTGTTCTATGCAGAATAATGATTATGAACAGCAACTCTCAACATTAGGTGTGCTTATTTATGTAACGCTGCCTGAAGGGAAAAACCATGAGCTCAAGTTAGATGCTATTTCACATAATAATAGCACCTCAGTGTTCTTAATTTGAGCGTTGGAGTTCGAACTCAGCAGCGTTTAGGTTATCAAGGAGTTCTTCTAATCAAACAATACCGATAGTGCAAGATCGGTAAACTCAATATTCCCAGCAGGAGTTAAGCACTGTAAAGTACATCTTCCAAGTCCCGTGCTTCCTTCAGTTGCTTATATTCATCCGTCTGCCAACACACATGGGCACATCCCTTGAAGCTGCAGAAGGAAAACCACAGTAAGGGTGCTGATGCATAGTTCTGTTTGCCTCGAGCTGGAAAAGTAACAACGTCGGCCAGTTTTGTCTCACCTGAGCTCGGAGGTCTTCAGTGGAGAGACCTTTCAATTGCTGAGTAAGTTCGTTCGAGCGTGAGCTGCTGCCCGGCGCTGCTCCAACCGCGGTTGAGACCTGAAGCGCAAAAGACGGAGACCTTCCTTGCACTGCTTCGTGCTCGCAGCTGAACTCGGGAGCAAACAGGTACAGAAACCAAACCAAGTTCGAATCTCCAACGAAATAGATTCTCCTCAATAAATGCTGTTCCTTCCACGAGTTTCAAGACGTTCTTTATTCGAAAACAATTTCAACGCAAACCCCCGAACATCCGAACAGAACTAACACCCACAACCGAGTCTGTCACGACCTGTGAGGTACCCACAGTGGAGCTCGAAAAAGAGATACCTGATAACCACAACCAAGCTCGCGGTTCCCAACTCCAGCTTCCTCGTCCTCTTCCACGATAAGCTCGTACTGCAAACGCCACCAAATTGTATCAGAAGAGCGTAGCGGGCGGTACAGAAAGGTTGATATGGGCGAAGCACTACAGTGGCGTATACCGAGATAGAGTAAACTAAACGTACTACACGTGGGCGAAGTTTGCGGGAACGAGAAGCCAAATGACCGTGACGAAGGCTTCATCATGTGAAATTGACACAAGGGCGAAACAACCTGCACATCCAAACGAGCGCCATGAAAGCTCCCGGCTCGCTCCGATAATCGTTGCCCTTCAGGATCGAGTAGCTTTCTCTTGAATTCACCCTGCCACAAGCAGCTGCTCAACTACCGTTCTTGTGTGGCTTCAAAGTCGATGGCGCCGAAGCGCGAGTCCCGGAAGAACAGCTCTCACTTCGTCCGACCTGCACTTGTTATCACCTCCAGCATACGATAATTTCCAGCGTCAGCTATCTATCTCACCTGGAACACGAAAGATATGGCGTACGCGTCATCGATGTCGGCCCAGCTTATCGCGCCCTTCACGACTTGGAAGAATTCGTTATAGTGATTGTATTTCACTTTTACTTCCCCATTCTCTCCGGACAATTCCTCTTCTACCTGGAGAATAGTGAATATTCAAATTAACGCAGGAAAAACTGCGCCATGATGGTTGGGCCTCCGAGGGCCGCTGGCACTTGCACCACACGTGACCGGCAAAAAGCTTTCTCGCACAGCTTCAGCTCGAAGTAAGTTCGGCAGAACGAACCGTTGTCACTTTCGAGCAGTCAGCAGCCTCCGCTTGAGCCTTTTTCTTCTTAACAGTCTTTTTTGTAGGACTCTTCGATCGGGGCGGCATGTCGTAACTTCAAAACCCACCGGTAGGGTTCGCGAGCAGAACTAGGATTTAAACTGCTTCCCAATCATCTTTCCGAGCACTCAGCCAATTCAGGTGTATTCCTAACACTAAGAAGCTGTTGTCTCCAAACACGCGATGTGGTTCAGGTCTCACTAGGGAAAAGAAGGTGCAATGCGGGGCTCAAGAGCTCGGCTCAAACGTGCCCTCTTCTTCGTGCGAAGTCTGCCTGGAATAGAAGGCGCCTGCTGTTAACATTAGATATGACAACACTGCATAATATCATACTGATTTGTATTAACTTTACAAGCCTCACTCACTTATGCAGAGCAGTCTAAGTTGAAATCCGTTGCAAAACCTGCGGGAACTAGGGCTCTGTGACAAATCTTTCAATATACCGTGCACCCAACAAGGAACTCATGCGTTGGATGTAAGAAAGTGGTAGTTCAGTGATGGTATTAGTATATTCTTCAGTTTTGCTTTCAGTTAGGACAAACGCGACCTGTCGTGAATCATGGCGAGCCGAGGGCATGGGCATCCTCCATCCAAAAGCAGCGAAAAGGCACCGAAGCGGGAGTCGAACCCGCATCCACCCGGATTAGGTTTGCACTTAGAATCGGCAGGGCCCTTTCGGACCCTTCCAGCTTTCATAAGGAGATCCGAAGATCAAGTGGGCTGCCAACCATCGGCATTCGGTGCAACACCCAACATCATTAGCGGATATATATATTGTGATGTCGGTGTGCACGTCTGTCTTATGGGTGCAGCATGCTCGATGCTGCAGCATCCACATCCACAGTCGACTGTGTCACCAACTCACCATACAGTCGAGTGACACACCTGACGTGAGACACCAGCATCAGCAGACAGCACCAACATCCAACAGTTTTGAGTTTACATGAGTACGTCGTACTGTATCGCATACTCTGGCTGAGACCAGAGTTTACGAGCTGTGGCCGCTGCGCGGCCGATCGCGATTTTCGACACGACAAGAATGGAATGCAGCTCGTAAAGCCTGTACTACTGTAGCCTCCGGTCAAGGGATATGAACTAAGGGGATGCCACGCCCAGTATGTATCTATGTAACGTGGCTGCTCGTACAAGACGGCACGCCTCACAACCGTTCGTGTCACCTCTCATTGCAAAATAATCCAGATGCACCGTTAGATCCCTCTCGAATGCCATTTCCCTCGCTTCTCAACGTCTTCAGTGTTTTCAGAATCGCTTCCTGGCTTCCATAAATAAAAAATCAGTCTTCTCGGCGGAAAGTACATACTGCCCTTTCCTGCTGTGATATATTGCAATATGTATACTTGAAGTGTGCATATTGCAATACCATCCATCAACACGTTGCCCTCAACTCTGCCGCATTGAGCATAGTCACATTTCGCACTCTAGTTTTCAGATGTCTTGTCAGGATCATGACCGATGACATATGTGTCATACCTGTCATACCTGTCATACATGTCAGACATGTCATACCATGTCATATCATGTCATGTCGAGTCGTGTCATATATTATTATGACAGTCGTCAGTACGGTCGACTATGACTGTACATGTCGCCAGATGATAAGTCACATCATCTGTCATTATTCAAGGAAAGACTTGAATGACCCTGTCATCGAGAGTTCGTACGTCGAACTCGAAGATGGCAAAGCAAGATACATCTTGAAGTAACAAACAAGAACCATCTTGGCTTTAAGCATGTGCGGAACACGCATGCGCAGTATGAACGAACTATTCGTTACCACAATACTGGTCGTTCAACCAACGTCTCGGGTTCACAACCCAATGGCGGTACCATCTATGCGATGGGAGACGTATGGTATAGATGAGCGAAGCGTTGGGCTTCAGCAGTATCTTCACACAGAAGTTCTGCAACTCATCCCGCTATTATCTGACGCTTGTGTTTGCCGTTCTACAACACAACGCATACTTGTATTTTGTATGATATATTGAGGGCTTACTTATCTAGCCCTAACAGAATGGTATTCTAATTTAGCTCGTCAAGGCACGAACAACACGAGAACTCAATTGTGTGCAGCGCATAGATATCATTAATTTGTGTTGACAGGTTGCGGAGCTTAAGCACATAAGGCGACGCACTTGAATAAATCGAATATTTGATATATCCGCTGCAATAGCGAATACAGCGTGTGAGAAAATTGTCGCGTTCACAGAAGCGCACTCGCAGGAAACAGCTGATCGCATATACTACACGATAAGGTGTGCATATGGCATACATCCGCGCAGCAATGAGATGTACTCGCATAAATGGTTCGCGGACGTACATATGTTCGCAGATGCGACGCGGAAGCATAAATCACCAGCGGAATCGTTATCTGCGCGGAAAGTCATCAGCGCAGCATTACAATTTTCGTGATTGCACCAAATTGCTTTTTGTACGGCTTCATACATGTTGATGCGCGATAGACTAATTCGCAGTTGGCAGCATGCGCGATGGTCGCATGTTTTCGCAGAAGTGGATCGCAGCTTGCAGCATACATGTCAATTACATGCACGCGCTTGTATGAATCACATTCGGAAATCGTTCAGAATGATATACAACATAGTAATCATCGACGGAATTTTGATCCGTACATAATTCAGCGCTCGTATCATGCGCTGATAAATGGCGACGACGATACATGCTTTTCATCAGCAGCGCGCCCTATTGCATAAGTTATTTGCAGCGTGCTACGAAAGATTTCAATTTGCGATGATGATGATGTCAAGATGTTGCCATGATCAACTGCACAATACATACTCACATCAAAATACTCTGCAAAACAACTAATACTCGCAGGTATATTTTGGATGCATGCATGATTGACATCTGATATTATACTGCAGCACACACCACATATTGATGACTGCACAAATATTCAAGTTGCCAACATTTCATGCTTATCTCAATATAGTGTGCAAGATGTTTAATTGAAC
>LGRX02035816.1:0-34710 GCA_001247695.2 Cymbomonas tetramitiformis
GACATGTCATGCCATGTCATGTCATGTCATGTCGGTCGTGTCATATATTATTATGACAGTCGGTCGTGTCATATATTATTATGACAGTCGTCAGTACGGTCGACCATGACTGTACCTGTCGTCAGATGATAATGTCACATCATCTGTCATTATTCAAGGAAAGACTTGAATGACCCTGTCATCGAGAGTTTGTATGTCGAACTCGAAGATGACAAGCAAGATACATCTTGAAGTACAAACAAGAACCATCTTTGCTTTAAGCATGTGCGGAACACGCATGCACAGCATGAACGAACTATTCGTTATCACCATGCTGGTCGTTCAACCTATGTCTCGGGTTCACAACCCAATGGCGGTACTATCTATGATGATAGGAGACATATGGTATAAGATGAGGAAGCGTTGGGCTTCAAGCAGATCTTCACTCAGAGACTGCACTCATCACCCGCTATTACTTTCACTTGCGTTGCTGTCCAACTTCGCAGTGTTAATTTGTATATTGATAATATATTCACGGCCTGTTTATCCCGCCGTATCAGATGGTATTCTCCTAAAACTCGTCAAGGCACTGTAACAAACGCCGGCTTCTCATGGTACCGCGCCGGGTTTGTTCAGCTGGTGACACGCATGACAGTGGTGACAGCATGACAGGCTTCACGAAGATGACCATCTGTGAGATGCAGACTTGTCAGAGAAGATATAGTCACCATCAGGTGACCAGGGAATGATAAGACGAAGATGGCAGTGACTCCTTTGCCGCTGACGTGTCAGTCAGAATGCGGTAAACGGTAACATTGTTAGAGCTGGCATGGGATAATGATTTTCCATTGGTCAGATGAAGATTTAAGGGCTAGAACCCGTTACAGTTTTGGGAAATGTGACAGGACATTGAGATATAAGTAGACTCTGACCGAAGGTCAGGCTAGTGGACTCATTATTGTTTTGCCTTCGCAAGTACTAGGTGGCTGTTCGCGTGCCAGTGCTAGAGTGCTAAGACAGTTCTGCTCACAGCTTTTGTACACAATAATTCGTATTTTGTGATATAATATCAATTTTGACGGATACATTTTACTGCTGTTTTCATACTTTTTCAAAACAATAATGTCCTGCGCGGAGCGGCTTTTTATTTCAGTGTTAATCCGGAAGTGAAGGCCCTTTGGCGAGAAGTCAGCAGCAGTTGAAAGAGCGGATTCGGAAGTCAGGCGACTCCAGGGGCACCCACGGTGCACTGGCGGACCCTTTTTCTCCCCTGAACTTGGTGGTACTTGCACTGAAAGAGCTTCCAGTGACGGCGGCGACGGATCAGCTTTGAATTCACTAGTCATGAGCGGTCTCCTTCTGCACAGTGATATGCTCAACACCTTGTTCTTCAGCGAATCCAGGGGCACCCCTGGTGCACTGGCCTAGCTGCTGACAGGTGTCCTTCAGTTTTAAGCTAATCAGCACTGCATGAGCTTGGGCGGCGGCAGCGACAAAGTCAATCAGCAGTTAATGTACACCTGGATGAGCAGCTCCCAGTGGTTTTTTTCAGCTGACCACCTTGCTTGAAGTGAATCCAGGGGCACCCTTGGTGCACTGGCTTAGCTGAAAGGCAGGTGTGTGTCACCTGGGAGCTAATCAGCAGCGGCATCTGCCCTGTCTTACCGGCTAAGAGTGGATCAACAGCTAATGTGCACCTTGATGAACTATCTTCCAGTGGGCTCTCCAGTTGGCCACCTTGTCTGAAGTGAATCCAGGGACACCCCTGGTGTACTGGCTTAGCTGAAAGGCAGGTGTGCTTGGCCTGTGAGCTGATTAGCGGCGACATCTGCTTTTATTTACCAGCGAAGAAGTGGATCAGCAGTGAATCACTGCTCTATGTCTGGAACTGCAACTTACGGTTTCTTGGGCAGCTCCACTTTGTTTGACGGTTAATCCAGGGACACCCCTGGTGTACTGGCCTAAGCCTGAAGCAGAGGAAGAGCTTGCCAGAGGACTGGCAGCAGCATCAGCTCTGAAGGTGACAACTGAGTGGTCTATTCCCTGGTGTGACACCGTGACCTGGTGGATTCAGAGTTAATTACGTTTCCAGCCTGGAGTGCTGCTCACTACTGGAGTGACCTTCTGCTGCCTTATCACAATGTGTTGGAGAATTCTTCTATCCTCATCTGGAATTCGGCGTTCAGTTCTGAATGCGTAATCGACTGTTCCCCGTTCCCCCCCGTTGCGGAGCGCTCGTGTAACAAAGACGACACGTCACGATCCCCGTTCATGCATCGCCTGAGAGCGTGCTCATAACGATGGTGATGATCCGCGATCCGCGTTCTCGTTTCGCTTTGGATCGTAAACCGTCATCGGAAATCCCGAACGCACTGCACCGTTTCTTCGCGTTCCAGTAATCGATGACATCAGAAATGTCAATGACATCAGATGTCAGCAGAAATGTCACTGGCGCGCCATGGCGCATGGACACAGTATCGTGAGCTCTTGACTTCCCATTTAGTCTTACGTGCGTCTCCGAATTTTGAAAGCACGTGAGCCGAAAACCATACTGCAAACTCTGATTAGATCAGCCTAGATAATTTGATTGTATTGTGTTGCTAGTATAAAATAGTTTCTGATATTTTCGCGTACCGTATATTTTCCGCAGGTGGTTGGTCATAGCGTGGTCGCCGCAAGCAAGATGCGTTTGGTGTTTACGTAACCCACACACCCACGCACTTTGTCGCTTGCCCAAAACTATGATTTACCCCATAATTTTCGTGCGAGATTTTGAGAGTAGATCCTGCCTGCGCACCTATTTTCCTTTCGTAATTCACTTACCGTGTTCGCAGATGAAGTCCATGAGCACGTTTTCGAAAATGGTTGGAAGCAGTTGGTCACACACGGAATGAGCGGACATCATTCCCGCCAGGTGCGCTCACAACCTTTTAGTAAGATCGGAAAGCTGGATCAACCTGCGCACCTTGAATCATAGTGATATCTTGAAGGGCAGGTGAGTTGGTATAGGGACGCGCGACATTTGATGTGGGGCTAGGAGCTCCCACGTTACGTGATGATTAAGTGATTTTTAAGTACTTGTTTTGTGTGCGTTATCTGCCTTTAGGCTAGCTAGTTGGAAAAATGTGCTTTCAAATTGAATTCTTCGATAGAATTTTACAAGTGTGTGTGCCTGTTTGCTTGTTTTTACTGGATCGTGAAAAACTGGGCCTTTTTAGCTTCTAAAAAGGCCCAGTCTAGGTTCCAAGTGTCGCAACTCAAAATTGCATGACAACCGCCCCATGGCTCTTGGCGAGGAGGCGGGATATAAATATCCGACGCACCGATCCCAGTTACCACCCCAATTGCTTTTGGGCTCTGGTGGTGTGGAAACAGTGGGAATCTAAGGTATGTCTCCATGCTTTCCGTAGCATGTCTTTTGCAGTCATTGCTACTACAGTTAGTAGCAGTGCAACTTGTAGCGCGATTTGCACTTGCATAAATTGCGAGTATCGTGATATAGGTGCTTGTAGTTTTTAAGGTCCGACGATGCGAACTTTGTTTTAGATAGACAGTTCGCTCAAATGAGGCTGGGAGTGCGTTAGCCTTCGGCACGCCCTGGGGTGAAACCCAACCCAGCCAATTTAAGGTACGCTCTTGTCCTTGTTTGAGCTTTTTATTGCATCGCACTTGGTTTAGTCTTTCTTTTAATTAAGAGAGTCGGGTGTGTGTCGGGATAGTGACGGCAGGGAGCTTTTCACTTGTTCAACGACTCGATGAGGGATGGCCTTGCATAGTCAACACCGGTATATGCCTCGTATACCTGATATATTACTTAAATGATATATCGTGCCAGGTAACCATTGCGATTGAACTGCTGTGCCTAGGACAGCAACATCGCTCCTTGCCTTCACTGTAGGTAAAACCTAGAGTTCCTCAGTCTAAATATGCGATTTAGTGGGGAGGACACTGTTATTGTGCAATCCTTTGTGCCTTGAACCAGCTCGCAGCTCGCGGTGGAACCATTGCGATTGAACTGCTGGGTAATAGTTAGGTAATCCTTCCCCACTTAGAGTGGTGGTTTATTTTTTATTTTCTTTATTTTCTTTTTATCAAACTGTTTTGTTTTAATGTATAGACTTATTTTAGCTATTGACTTTTAGTATTCTATAACGAATATCAACTGTAAGCTCGGTTTTCTCATAAGCTGTTTGCATATCTTATTTGGTCGGTGCAAATCCTGCAACCCTATGAGAAATATTTTATTTAGCATAGGTATCAAAATATTACACCTCCTTTGTGGCGTTGCAAAAACGAACTCCCTTGGCCACACATTGGTGATTGCGCCATTGAAGGAACCATTGTGGTCACTCTTTCTACTCTTGTAGAAGAAGGCGCCTGCACCCTTGGTCTGCGGGTTTGTTTGGAGCGCCCTTAATCCGCGAGCAACAAGGTATTGGCCTTGTTGTGATGTATGGCATCTTGGGTTTGAGTAGGTCTGACACTCTTGTGTCTGTGACCACTTGTCTCCCGTTGCGCCACAAAGAGGTGTAATATTTTGATGCAAAAATAATTTTCCACATATGTGCTCCCGTGTTTTAGATCTTTTAGGATATGTGTGATTACTATAAAAGTATGGTATGGTACTGCGCACTTTCTGGTCTTACATAAGATCAAGATAAGCATGTTATTTTTCACTATGTTCTTTGAGGTTTTGGAACCAAGCCATTCTCACACAGCATGGGGTGTTGGGTATGGTAAGGCAGAAACTTCAAAGGAGCGGGACTGTGAAGAACGAGCGTGCATTAAGGTAATTGTATTCGCTCTCATAACCTCACAACCCACACTCCGGACCACTCACTAAAAATTCATTACTCACTCTATTACGCATTCACTCAACTCAACTCAGCTCACCTTATCTTAGCTCAGCACTTAGCGCCAAACTCAACGCCAAAGTTGAGCTTAGCTTTTGAGCTCATATCAGCTAAGCGTGTCAGTTTCGCTCACGTCAGCGTGTCAGCTAAGCTCAACTCAACTCAACTCAACTCAACTCAACTCACCTCAACTCTATGAGTGAAAACAACTCAGCTCAGCTTATCTTAGCTCAGCACTTAGCGCCAAACTCAACGCCTGAGTTGAGCTTAGCTTTTGAGCTCATATCAGCTAAGCGTGTCAGTTTCGCTCACGTCAGCGTGTCAGCTAAGCTCAACTCAGCTCAACTCAACTCAACTCAACTCACCTCAACTCTATGAGTGAAAACAACTCAGCTCAGCTTATCTTAGCTCAGCACTTAGCGCCAAACTCAACGCCTGAGTTGAGCTTAGCTTTTGAGCTCATATCAACTAAGCGTGTCAGTTTCGCTCACGTCAGCGTGTCAGCTAAGCTCAACTCAGCTCAACTCAACTCAACTCACCTCAACTCTATGAGTGAAAACAACTCAGCTCAGCTTATCTTAGCTCAGCACTTAGCGCCAAACTCAACGCCTGAGTTGAGCTTAGCTTTTGAGCTTAGCTTAGCTTAGCTTTTGAAAAAAAAACACACATATCCTATCACAGGCATAACAGTGGTATAGAGATACACATATATCCTACCACAGGCATAGCACACGCACAGAGAGGTACACGCGTATCCTAGCATAGGAATAACACAACAGGCACACACATATACACACATATTCCAGTCTATGTTGTATTATCCCGTACCTGTAACTGTGTGTCAGCTCAACTCGGTTTGTCAGCTCCGCTTAGTTTAGCTTGTTAGCTTATATCAGCTCAGCGTGTCAGCTTTGCTCCTGTCCGCGTGTCAACTAAGCTCAACTTAGCTCAACTTAGCTCAACTTAGCTCAACTCGACTAAGCTCTGCTCAACTCGACTCAGCTTTGCCCAACTTTGCTGTTTGCTTTGCTTTGCTTCTCAGTTGAGCTCAGCATGTCAGCTTATGTGTGTTGAGCTTTACCACGATTCGTTCCTCAGGATGGCCACTCAAAACATGGACGTGCGCTACTCGGAGACCAACAAGCAAGCATCACCTTCCCAAAAAGAAAAAATGCGGATAATAAGACAAAAAAAAAATCAGCACGAGCAATAGAAGAAAAGGGAAAGAAAACTCTAGAAGCCAGATGGCCAGTGGCCCAAGCTTGAAAGACTAGGCCGTCGAGTATGAAATAAATGAGAACTCATGCACGAAGTCACAAGCTGTGGTAAGTACTTATTTACCCTTTGTTGTTTTTTGCGCATAAGTTCTTTTCAACTGCTACTCACTGTGGCACTATCGCATGTGCAGACAGAGGTGCCAAACACCTTCAGCAAGGAGTATTCAAGAATGTTTACCCAAGTTAAAAGATGGAATACGACACAATCGCGTGTGAAGCTTGCGCAAACAACCAAGTGGCTTGCAACTTTGACAAAAATACCCCAACACCAAAACGCTATAGGAGTGGGAAGTATAGATGAGAAAGAAGAAGAGTATAATAGCCAGTGATACCATCTTAGTGGAGACCGTATGAACATATGCAAATGAAGTAGCTTGTGTACTCAAAGGTGTATCTATTTATGTGGATTTGTTGATTTTTTTCTTTTTGAATTTGCCTCCTGCTTTCTAGCCTTGTGAAAGTCTACCTTTTTTTTTAATGTGCGGTTCATGGTACTTGCCTTGAATGCTTGAATCGACCCTTGGACTTATCATGAGTGTCCCCCCATCGATTCAGGATCGTTCCAGTACTTGGAGCGTTCGAGGATCGTTCCCGTACCTGGAGCGTTCCAGGATCGTTCCCGTACCTGGAGCGTTCCAGGATCGTTCCCGTACCCGGGGCGTTCCAGGATCGATCCCGTAAGAAACTTCCCTCCCGGGATCGATCCCGTTCCGGATCACGAAAAGAACGATCCCGGATCGCCTCGCCATT
This sequence comes from Cymbomonas tetramitiformis, assembly GCA_001247695.2. NCBI lineage: Eukaryota > Viridiplantae > Chlorophyta > Pyramimonadophyceae > Pyramimonadales > Pyramimonadaceae > Cymbomonas > Cymbomonas tetramitiformis. The sequence continues at coordinate 6,860 of LGRX02035816.1, forward strand.
TTCCAGATGCTTTCTACAGTATTGGTCAGCCGGTGAGGCCCTCATGTCACGGGCCACCTTCTGAATCAGCAGTAGTGCTGCGAATCCAGGGTGCTCAGTACACTGGCTTAGCTTCCAACTCTGTCAGCGACCTGGTACTTGTTTACTGGACTGGACTGGGGAGTGAACTTACATGCCAGCCATGGTTTCCTTGATTAGCAGTGGTGTTGTGAATCCAGGGGTGCTCAGCACACTGGCCTAGCTCACACCGCTGCATATCAGTGCTATTTCTTGGTGTTGTGGAGTTGCCCTCACTGTCATTGTGCTCTTGATGAACTCTGGCCCAGCTAACCCAGAAGTGCTCAGCACACTGGCCCAGCTTTAACTTTCCTCGCACGAATACTCTGCATCTGCTGCTGATTCAGAGCGCTGAAGCACAGTGCTGGACCTTTAGGCGTTCGCTGCCCACACGCGTTTCGTTCTTTCACTTGTTCAGCAAGGCGAATCCAGGGGCACTCAGTACACTGGCCTGAGCCAGTCTGAGTCAAGCCTCCAGTCTACTGGGGAACGAGCTTTGCGCTGAGAGGGGGGGACTCTTCCTTGGTCCCGTTGGCTGAGCATCAACACAGTACTTCACCACGGAGGGCGAGGCAGAGCCAAGCGCTGCTTCTGTCCATTCCAGAGAACGTGAGGCACGACGGCTGGCACGAGAGCGGGCCAGTCAGGACCTTGACACGGAATATATGAGCGCAGAGGGGTCGGGCTCAGAAACCACTCCCTCCGCACCGCCATCTCCAGCAGCAGCAGCGCTAGAAGCAACAGCACTCGCAGCAGCAGTAGTAGCCTCAGCGCCTGCAAACCAGTTTCTCTTTGCGTTTGACGACGTAGACGAGATGGATCACTATGAGAAGGAGAGCCACTCACTTGACAAGGAAGACGTCAGACTCCAGTACACCGGTAGTAAGAGTGAGGACAAAGCGCTCTTCATCAGGCGTTTCGTGGACATGGTGGCGAAAGTCCAGCGGGCTTTTGAGGCCAGGAAGCGTAGGTACATGAAGTCAGCATCTTACCATGCGCTCAGTCAGCAGCAGAAGGAGGCCTTCGCTGGGTCCAGACCAGACTACAGATCATTGTGGGACAGCATACCATCGTTCCTAGCAGGGGATGACCATTCCACCTCAGTCGCTTATGACTGGTGGTGCGCTGCCTACCTGAGGAATGGCGTCATGGCTTCACACGCTTGCCATGTCCTGAAGGACGTTACCATGAGAGATGCCTACCAGGGATCTGTGCGTTGTGCGCAGCCTCCTTTTCATGAGCTGGCGCCAGGAGCAACCTGGGCAGTTTGTAAGGTGTTCGAGGAGGGTGATGAGGATGGCGAGGCGTCTGATGAGTGGGCAGGCGAGGGAACCTCCACGAAGGGTCTCACGGGGCCAGATGGCACTGAAGATTCTCACTACTCTTGGGCCTTGAGGGCCTTTGTTGCAGAGCTCGAAGCTAAATTCTTAATGAAGGGCACCAAAGAGAAGGAGGCTCTCTTGATCGCCAAGCCGCAGACCAACGAGCAGGACGGCCTCGCCTACGTGAAGAGCTGTCGTCGCAGGGAGGCAGCTCTCAACACCGGCAGGAGGGTGGAGGACTCCGTCGTCAGGCAGAATATCGAGGAATGCATTAAGGGCCTGCGCATCAAAGAATACCGAGATCGCGTGTCCGAGCAGCTGCGTGTCAGCCATCCTGCCCCCAACAGGGTCACTTGGGAGGACCTGGAGGTGATCGTGGAGGTGCAGGACAAGCTCAAGAACGATGCAGAGGCTTGGGCCCTCACACTGCAGCAGGAGCTGGTTCGCAGGCTCAACTGCGTGTACTCCTGCTTCGAGGCCAGGCAGATGGGGCTTGACCTGTCTGCACTGGTATCAGCCATGAGGCGCTCGGGTTCTGCCTCCAAGACTGGGGACAGACGCAGGGACCCCAAGAAGAAGGAGCAGGCACAGCATGGTGGCGACGACGCCAAGAAGCCTGCGAGGGAAGCGAACAATGCCGAGCGTCAGAAACCTTCTTACAGCAAGGTGCCACCACCTGATGCTTCGAAGAAGTTTCAGTGTGACTGGTGCTTCACGCGCCTGCCCCACTCTCCAGAGCGCTGTTACACGGGGTGTCGTGATGCCCGGGTGCCGCCCAACTTCCACAAGGACAGGCAGAACTCCAAGTGGCCGGACGAGGTCAAGAATGCCCAGATGCGCGCCTACAACATCGCACACCGCTTTGATAAGCACAAGATGGGGATCACCACCAAGGAGTGGCTTAAGCTCCCTGAGGCCAAGCAAAAGCAGCCACAGCAGCAGCAGCAGCAGCAGCAAGTGGCTGCATGCCAGTGCCGAGGTTAAGGAGAAACTCGCCGCAGAATTGTCAGGTCTCCAGGCAGGGTCACCTCCAAAGGATGACAAGATCGCCGATGCACAGGCCCGATCAGAGGCCAGCGATGCGGAGACCGAGTACGACTCCAACTTCACCCAACAGGCTGAATACGAGGAGGATGAGCAGGACTGCCCTGCTGGGGGTGGGCTGGAAGGTGGTCATGGTGTTGGCGTCGATCACGCACCGAGTCTCCAGGCCAGCGCCGCTGTCGCCTTGGGCAGCACTCAGCAGATGCGGGGCTTCCAGGTCAAGACGCCGGAGGAGTTCGACAGAGCCGCTCAGGTGCCTAGGGCCGTTCCTCCCGACGTACTCAGCAGGAAGGTCCACCTGTTGGCATCCAATCTTCGCAGCTCCGTGCGTGCCTGCTCGCAGATTGCTGCCATCCTGATATCCCAGAACGCCATCGATCTCCCGAAGGACATCGAGAACCTTTTGGCGCTGGAGGAGCTCATGGGCAAGGATCCGAATGATGCAACCGAACAGCCCACCGAGGTCAATGAGCATGAGTTGGAAGACACGCACGCCACAGCGACGCAAGGAGTAAGAAGGGAAGCGGACAGTTCAGGACATCGTGCAACCGAGGAGGTGCCATTGGACGAGATGCCCAACGGGGTGGTCGACAGCGCCGCCGCTCGATGTGCAGCTGCTGCCTACGTGGACGATCTGGGGGTGGTTGACTTCAGTGACCATGGACATGTGCGAGCTGGTACCATCAAGACCTCCGCCTACGACGCACTGAGGGCAAAGATGACACAGCATCTGACCGACGAGCAGGTGCTATTGATGGCTCAAGTTCAGCCCATCTGCAAGTTGCAGAACGCCACTCTATATGAGGGGCTTGCGCTGGTGTCATCCGGTGGCGAGCTTATGCTGTACCGGGCAATCCTCATGGACACCGGCGCCAACTGTAACATCATCTCGATCTCTGTTGTGAGGCGGCTGGGTCTCACAATTTATGAAGCCACCACCGGCGCCAAGGTCACCAGATGTGACAACAGTCCCACAAAGTTCACCCATTATTGCTACGTGGACGTCATTTTGGCTGCGGGCGCGCCGCACATGACGCTTCACCGGTTGTACGCCTTCGTGACCTTCGAGGCTGAGAACTCCTGGGACCTGTTGATAGGCACTGGGCCGCTGAAGAACTCCCTGATGATTGACATCAAGTTGGGAAGTTGCGTGGCCGTGTCGCATGCACCGAAGGTTTTGGGCATGGATGCTGAGGTGGTTCTTCCGCTGGTCGACATGACGACACCCAAGCGTCCTCACCAGCCCAGGAGGTTGGACCCGGTGGTATGTTTACAATCGGAGATCTTCGGGCATGAGACGGAGTGCAAATGGCTGGGGTGCCCACCCCCGAGCACGAGGGAGGAGAGGTTTGCTGCCTCTGGGATTCGGTCTGAGCACATCCTTGACGGCGAGGAGTCGCCGGTGGGGTCACCGATGCCTTCGTCAGGGCCATCCGCTGCGCCCCCTAGACCCCGAGTCGCCACACGCGCAGAGGTCGAGGCGGCATCTCGCGTTCACACATGTTCGCTTGAGGGAGGTCGAAGGAGCTACCTGGCGTCACTGACGTCCGTCGAGCTGGCAGGGTCAGAGCGCATGCTTGCGCAACTTTACGCAGCACCAAACCCCTGGGTGGGTGGGCGCACGAAGTGGGTCACCGATAGTCAGTTGACCGGGGGTCGTCCACCTCTGGACGTTCATCTTGACCACAACTGGGCGGACCAGAGACTGTACCTGGACCGACACCATGTGGCGCGTCTTTGCCGCATCCTTCAAGAGCTCCCCGAGGACATACCAGCCAGACCTTCCCAGGAGCATGTCTGCGTGGAGTTCGTCCGCTGCCTCGAGCAGAAGTGGGTGATGGTGGAACAGCTGTTGCCCCCTAACTGGCTGTATGTGGACCAGAAGTTGGATCACGACGAGGATAATGACTGTTGGGTGCTCAAGGGGAGCTATATGACACACGTGCCATCCCCTGCCAACAAGCAAGACGTCGTCAAGCCCAGGGAAGAAGGTAGAGCGCTCGATAGCCTCAACTCAATCCAGCGACTGCAGCACACGCTCCAGGAGCTGTTTACGTACCCCAGTGGTGAGGTCGCTGGCACCCTCATGTGGGATCTGAAGGAGCGTGTTCTCTGTGTACAACCAAGTACAGCCACGCAGCACCTCGAGCTGATGCGCTGCACGCTGGATCATGCGCGAGTGTACAACAGTGAGGAGTTGCTGGGTGAGCTTCAGCTCCCTCATTGGTACGAGAGCGCGGGTGTCTGGACGTACCAGCTGCTCAGGTACCTCCGCCCGGTGGACATAGAGTCCCTCTCGACTGGCATCCTCCATCAGTACGATCTATATGGCAGCATAGCGCCACCTCTGGAGCTCATCGTTCTGGGTTCGAGCACCAAGTACTACCCGGTGGGGGATGGTCTTGGGGGAACTGGTAGGGTGTTCTCCCAGAACGCCGCTGCTCAAGAGTACGTGCGCTTGGGGGAGATGAGGAAGATGCTCAAGGCATCCAACACCAGGCGGCAGGGCCAAGATGCGCTCAATGCAGATGCGCAGCGTAGGCCACCACCGCCCAACAACTTGGCCAACTTCAGGCTCACCAAGCGAGCCCCTGCGCAGTCACCTGCTCCTGCCGCGGGAGCAGGACCATCCCGGGCTGTCGCAGGGCCATCTCGCGCCAGGTCGAGCAGCCACTCGCCACCTCGTTCGTCGCAGATTGCACGACCATCTCAAGCTGTCGCGGGGCCGTCTCGGGCCAGGCCCAGTGGCCATTCGCCATCTCGCTTCGCGCGCATGGCGTACGCTCGCACTCTGTCGCCTCCATCCAGCGGCCATGAGACCGAGGATTTGGTGTCGTCAGATTCTGACAGCAGCCCTCCTCGTAGGAGATCGCCCTCCGCATCGCCTGCCATGACCAACGTTGGCTCGTGGGCGAACTCTGTCCGTGTTCCGCGTGGCTCCCCATCAATTTCTTCGGGAGGCCCACCTCCTACGCCTCCGAGTCCGCCGCGGGCGGGTCCTCTTCCTCGGGCTCCTGGGTGGGTGCCTCCATCCCCAACAGAGTCAGATTACGACGCTACACGAATGGCCACAGCATCTGGTCACTCGTTGTGCCAATTCCTGTCCGTGGAGGAGGTGGAAGCCTTGAAGGATCGCCGCAACCTCACTGTCTTTATGATACGGTTTCGCGTAACGGACTATGATCAGTGCAGGCGCCGGCGCATCATGTACCAGCTTGGCGTGTGCAACCAGGAGCGGGGTCTCAGGATGCGGAGGCGTCCAGGCATCACCAGCCAAGTCGAGAGGAAGCACAACAAGACCATCGCGTGCGGGGACAAGGGCTGGCGTCTCCCTCTTGGGGGACAGACTACGTCTTCCGGCCTCCTGGAGGCCATGACTTCAGCCTGGGCTGATTTGTCGCACCGTGACTCGGGGCACAGGTTGCCGGGGGGTCATGCGCGGAACGTCGCGTTCGCGCTGTGCAAGTACGTGGAGTTTGAAGCGGCGCATGTGCTGCGCTGCATGGCGCACCCGGGTGCCACGCCCGTGTACTACATCTTCTTGGAGGACGAGCGGTGTCTTTCTTGGCAAGCTGAGTTCACGAATGAGTACTTCGAGCGAGACGACCGGAAGTTCACTTCCTTGCAATGGGGGACCAGGCATTCAGCCGCGCCATGGTTGATGCCAGCCCTAGGGGCCTTGGAGGCGCTGCGTCTTCCGCCGCCGCCGCCGCCGCCACCGCCCGCCCGTCAGGCTCACGTGGCCGAACGACCCGAGCACATGGATACGGCTTCACGGAGGAATGTGCACGAGGTTCGAGACCCCCTGCTCGTAGACAGCCAGGCGCAGGCGGCGCTGCACGCGCATCTGCCCCTTCTGTAGATCGCCATGGGGCCGCTACCCATGTCGTTCATGCACCAAGGGATTCCAGGATACCAGCCGGTCTCACGTCGCGGTGTCCTCCTTCTCCAGCTGCTTCGATATGCAGCGCAGAGACGCAGGCGTTTCAACGCCATACGGACGAACAGCGTGAGGCGCAGAGGCAAACGCATTTTCAGCAGGGCTCCCCGGGCGCAGCGGGCGGGTGGCCCTGGTGAACGACCAACGCTGTGGCCGTGGGCCGCCTGCACGGGCGGTCCACTTGCGGCCAGGTGTCCTGCGAGCGTGTATCACGTTTGCAGGCAGTGCAGTGGTTTGGTGGTGGTTGGGACGCGGTCCCGTTCCCATGGTCGCCATATGGGCGATGTGGGAGGCAGTAGCCTGGCACCTGTCATGGTGCCCCTTTCAAGTTTGGTGGAGGCATTTCGTGGCCTCGCTTTTGCACCAGCTGCCCGTATGGTGGTCGACTGCTCGGCGTTACCCCCTTCGTGCATCTTATGACATCTGGGTCTTGTGGGCGCTGGCCTGCGTTTGGTACTTTGGGCTCCTCATCTTGCGCGCCGCAGGCGTCTGTGCTGGCATGCACCGCGTGCGTGCAGGGGATTGGGTGGTGATGCCCCTTCGGGTGGTGGTCGTTTCCTTGGCGTGCTGGTCACAGTGTGTGATCGTCCTCCTCTTCATGGTCCTCGCCTGGCTTTGGGTTTGTGCCGACATCTACGCTGGAGACGTGGCGTGCCACGGCTCCTGTCCCTTGCATTGCCCGCTTGACGCCGGTCACATTCAACATGGCCGTGGATGGACCGTTCCGACCCTGCGCTGGTCCCAAGTCTTCTTGTTGGGCCGCGTGCACTTGCCCGCTTTGCCCGCCAGGTTGGACAAGCCTCGCTTCGCGGCGCGCTGGGCGCAACTACGACGCAATCTCCGCCTTCATCGCGTCGCGCAAGCCGCCTACATGGCGCTTGTCCTTGCAGTCGTGATCTTCACTGCTGCTGGTAGAAGTACTCGCTTAGCGCACGGGGGGTGGAGAGTCATGGCGTGCTTCTTCGCTTCGCACTCGCCGGCAGCCGCAGCGCATTTCAACCGAATTTTGCGATTTTTTCTGCTTTTGTGCGGAATCTTGTGGGTCGCTGGCAAGATGACCGAGTGTGCGCCTACTTATGGTGTCACATCACCCACACGCAGCGCCTGGGGTTCGTCCCCCTGCACTTCTTGGGAGGCTCAGCAATCCTCAAGGCAATGGGAGCCTGGCTGGGTGGCCAATGTCGCGGAGCAGGATGAGGTCTTGCCGTACACCGTGCTGGACGAGCTTCAACCTCTGGGTGACACCACAGTGACCAAGGACGAGGCAGCGTGGCTCGACACTGAGCTCAATGCCACGTTTGGAGGACATCCTGACTTCAAGGAGGAACACTGGGAGGAAATGCGGAATGTTCTTCGCAGGTGCAAGACCACCTTTGCCAACAGTCCTCACGATCTGAAAGGCTACAAGGGTAAAGCGGAGCACAACACGTTCTCCATCCCTTTCGTAGACGAATCCAAGGCCGCCTACCAGAGACCCAGGAAGTACAGTCCGGGCGAGCAGGAAATCATCGATATTCATTGCAAGGAACTTTTGGAGTATGGCTACATAGAGCCAGCAGCCAAGCATTGCAGGCATGCGAGCAACGTGGTCGTAGCTGGCAAGAAGGATCACGAGACTGGCCTGTGGACTCAGACGAGGTTCTGCGTGGACCTCAGGGCGGGGTGTCAATGTATCGACACTCCCTCAAAGACAACACGCTGCCGCACCGACCAGAGGAGCTCTACCAGAAGGTGGCGAAGGCTAAGTTCAAGACCACGCTGGATGCCACCAAAGCTTTCCACCAGATTCCCATGGCTACGGAAGAGGACAGGAGCAAGACGGCGTTTTGGTGGAAGAATCAGTTGTACCAATACACCTCGATGCCTTTTGGTGCAGCTGGAGCTACTTCTGCGTTCGTAAGAATCATGGACTACGAGTTACGGCACTTGCAGCATTGCACGGTGGCGTACGTCGATGACGTAGTGGTCTATACGGATTCCACGCCTGAGCAGCATTTGAAGGACGTTGAGGACGTACTTCGCACCTTGGGGGACGCTGGCATCCGTTTGCATGCAGGCAAGAGTACCTTTGGTGCAGCCACGGTGGACTTTCTGGGCTATCGCATTGGTCACAACTCCATTGGCGCGCAAGAAGCCAAATGCAAGGCCATACAAGAGCTCCCAAGCCCTCAGGACAAGACTGGGCTCCGCTCGATCTTGGGCATGATGAACTACTATAAGGGCCTGGTGGGTGAGCCAGGGGGGGCAAACTACTCTGAGATGGCCCGCCCTCTCAATGACCTGCTCAAGAAGGAGCAGAGAAGAAGGCTTTCTTTTTTCGAAGCGGCCCGCATTTGGAATTTTTACTGGCCCGCTTTCGGCCAGCCCGGCCAATCTTCAAATTTGCCCGCCGCAGGCGCAAAATTTTAATTTTAAGTATGGCGAGATCATAAAAATCGCACAAATTTCACGAAAATTTCATAATCGAGACCCTTGAGAGACGGCCCGCATCCAACAATCGAGCGGCCCGCAACCGGCCCGGGCTGACTTCAAACGGCCCCGGGCCGGCCTCTCACGGTAAGCCTTCTTCCCTGAGAAGGAGGTCACTGACATCAAGGCAGCCTGGGGGAAGGAGCAAGACCAAGCACTTCAAGAACTTAAGGATGCTCTCTGTTCTGGGAGGTGCCTGAGGCCTATCGATTACGACAGACCCCTCACATTGTACACTGATTGGAGCACCTATGGCATTGGCGCAGTGCTGGGCCAGAAGGACGATGATGGGAAGGAATACATTTGTATGGCAATCAGCCGATCTCTGAGTAAAACGGAGAGACAGTACGCCAGCTTCAAAGGGGAGATGCTCGCAGTGGTATGGGCAGTGCGCACACTGAGGCAGTACTTGCATGGAGTCCACTTCACTTTGGTGACCGACCACTCACCGCTCACCACCCTGATGGAGAAGGCTGATCTCCAAGGGCAACACCTACGCTGGGCAATCAGTTTGCAGGAGTTCGACTTCACTGTGAAGTATCGGCCAGGCGCCAAGAACAGCAACGCTGACGTGCCATCTCGCTACCCACTGCCATCCACGACGGATGAGACTGGAGCGAGGGATGAAAGGGAGAAGGTGACTGCGTTACACGCAGGCGTGGGGGAAGTCCACGCGAAGGACTTCGGTGACCACTTGTGCTTTATGTTGGCTGGGGATACCTTCCCAGGGGAAGCGGCCACGCCAGAGGTGCAGGTTGCCAACTACTGCAGGATGGCTGCCATGGAGCAGCTGGGCACAGGACCAGTGCATCGTCTGTTCGATTTGCACTACCACGAGGAATTAGAATGCAATCATGGGGACATGTTCGACACTGACTTGCCCGAGCTGGTGACCGACTCTGGGAGGCTAGCCAGAGCAGCTTGGAAGGCGCTGAGCCTGGTTAGGCCGACGCGAGGCACGCATGGCGAGGGAAGCCCTGCTGTGTACAGCAATGAGTACTTTGAAGGTGAGCGCATCCTGAAGCCCGAGAAGGTCGACACCAGGGTGCTGGGCAGCCGATTCTTCTCGCAAGCTCGGCAGGAAGGCGTGGTGTGCTACGAGCCATGTGGAGGCCTATGTGCTGGGCTAGAAATGTTGCTCCGCAGTGGGATGAAGGTGGATCGCTACCTGTATCAGGACATATCCCCGAGCAGTCGGACAGTTGCCAGAGCCAGGTGTACGGCATTGCTGAGACGATACCCTGACCTCATCTCGCCCCATGCAATAGAGCTTGGGGCTTTACCCCAAGATCTGCGCGAGACCACCAGCGCCGACTTCATACGAGCAGGAGCTCTTCAAGGACGCCAGTGGGTCATGGTATGTGGGTTCCCATGTCAGGATCTCTCCCCTGCTGGAACACTCACAGGCCTGGATGGCAGGCACAGCAAATTATTCTATGAAGTGGTCAGGCTTCTGTCCACACTCCAGCAGCTGCAGCGGCAGAGGCCTCCAGGCTATATCCTGGAAAATGTTTCTCCGTTGTCACACAGACCTGGAACCAAGATCAGGGACGAGGTGTTCCCGTACATTGCCAGCGTCATTGGTAGACCAGTGTCCTTTGATGCAGCACAAGCAGGCGCTTACGCACATCGATTGCGAGCGTATTGGAGCAACTTGTTCCAGAGCCACCAGTTTCGCTCCGTCATGAGCAAGGTGGTGAGACCAGAAGGACGAATTGTATCGTCAATCATATGCAAGGGCTGGCATCCCAGGCCAGTGATAAGGACAGACCGCGCGCCTCACTACGTGGTGAACGTGGTGGGAGAACCATTGAGGGCACTACCCACCATCATGGCGACGCAAGGGTCAAGAGCGTTCAGAAGAGCGAGGATGGGCACCGTGGTGCGCAACCAGGACGGCGAAGACGCCGAGGAAGAATCTCGAGAAGTGAACCTCGAAGAGAAGACGCGAGCCATGGGCTACAGCGCAAGTGAGCTACGCATGGCCGATGGCCTAAACGACGTAGAATTGGCGAGCATTCTGGGCCTGGCCATGGATCGCAGGGCAATGGAACTGCTGATGGCAGTCGCAGAAGCAAGCAGGAAGGGGCTCCCTCACAGCAAGGAATCCCCAGAGGCGGAGAATTCCCCAGGACAGCCCATCGCTGTAGACAACAACTGGGCAGACCACGAGAGGTCGGACCTTCAGCAGAGGCAAGCTTTGCTGGCGGAATGGGTTGAGAATTCGAACGCATACACCCAGCAGGTGGCGAAGACTATGACCCATCGCGACTGGGAGGAGAAGCTGCGGATAATGTGCTCGCAAGGGCAGAAAGGCGCAGAAGGAATTGGAGCCCAGCGACAGGAGGCTGGAACCAAGAAGAAGAAGAAGAACGAGTGGCAGCTCTACACCATGGCGCAGTATCGTCAGAGGCATGAGAACCACTTCGTGAAGGAGGGCGCAACCCCAGCAGCGCACGTGGATGTGCCTGCCTGGAGTCCGCCTGCCAGAGAGTCAGAGATGAGGCTCCCCAGGTTGACGTGTACCACCAGATTCGAGGACCTGATGGCCAGCGTGGCTGAGCAGCAGTCAGACCGTGACAAGCATAGAGACGTACACGATGATGCATGGTGCCTCAGATGGTTGAAGTCCAATGGTGGAGTGAGGTTGCCAGAAGAGGAAGTTCGCCGAGTAAGAAGGCGAGCAGCACGACATCGATGGGACGAGGCCACGGACGAGATCTACATGGTCACCATGTCAGGCAAGGAGGTGAGAATACCTAAGCCTGCTGACCGTCTCGCGTTGGTAAAGGAATACCACTCCAGAACTGGACATTGGGGCATAAGACGTACGCAGCATCTCCTGTGGCAGCGCCATTGGTGGGCCGATCTGAAGAAAGACGTGGAGGCTGTGGTCACCCAGTGTGAGACCTGTCAGCGTGTGAAGACTCATTATGCGAGAGAGGTGGCATGTTTATCCCCCTTGAGATCGTGTCGTTCATGTATCGCTGGTCGCTGGATTTGGCATGGCCCTCGAGGAGAGAGACCAAGTCTGGCAACAACCGAGTGCTCATCATGACTGAGCACTATACCAGGTTCATAATCTGCGTTCCCATTCCTGACAAGGAGGCGAGCACCATCGCAGCGGCATTCCGCAGTCATGTACTTGCTGTGTTTGGCGCGCCGGCAGAATGCTTGGTGGATGGAGGGAAGGAGTTTGAAGGCGAGTTCAAGCAGCTATGCAGAGACTGCCTGATCGACCGGCGGGTCACCTCGCCAGACTCACCAGAAGGCAATGGGCTTACCGAGAGGGTGGTACGCACTATGAAGTTCTGCTTTAAGAAGCTTGCCTTGGAGAAGGGTCTTGATTATGAATGGGATGAGCAGCTCTGGCCGCTAGTGCTGAGCTATAATGCAGCACGCCAGGAGTCCACGGAAAAATAATTAATATAGAATAAGTTTTCATAATTTTAGAATAACCCGTTTTCATCGTTAATTTAGAATAAGTTTTCTTGATGTCATCCGGCTATGACCGGTGGTCCTTTTCACGACTCGTGTTCAAATAATGTGCACACAGGTCAAACGCTCTCGTTCCCGCTGGTGCCATCATGAGGAAGCCTCCAAAAAGCTTTAAGAAGGTTTGTCTCGCTTGTGATAATGGTGGGCGCCGTTGTAATAGACACTCACGGCGTGTCCTGCTTGAAAAAAGGCCCCTGTACTTCTTCTAGATTCTAAACCCTTTGACTTGCCTTTTACCGCTGCACGCGACCGGCAAGCATCTTTGAAACTTCCGAGTTTCAAAGATGCGTTTTGTATTTTGGGTGCACCCTAATTTTACAAAACGGCCGAGCGCTTCCCGTTTGTGCGGGATATTCACATTTATTCCATGGAATATTTCATATGGATTAACACACATAAGCACGAAGGCATCGGCCACGCATCTTTGAAACTAACGAGTTTCAAAGATGCGTTTTTTGTCATTTGGGTGCGCATACCCAAATAACAAATCAGCCGAGCGCTTCCCGTTGGCGTGGGGTATCCAACGCTTGAATGTTGAATATTCATTGTAATATGAGTTAGCAAGCGAGGTTGCAAAGGCATCGGGACAGAATCTACGAAACTGTCCTATGCCTTTGCCTTTGGGTTTGGGTTCGAACGTGACACCCAAACCCAAAGATGCCAAACAGCCGAGGGCTTCCCGTGCGTCCTAGAGCACGAAACTTGGCACGAATACTACCATGGTACATATATTTAAGTTACCAGAAGCTCAAGGCTTCAAGTTACTTGTGCGCGAAACGCGCAATCTATTTCTAAGGCAGATGTTTTGGGTTTGGGTTCGAACGTGACACCCAAACCCAAAGATGCCAAACAGCCGAGGGCTTCCCGTGCGTCCTAACGCACGAAACTTGGCACGATTACTACCATGGTACATATATTTAAGTTACCAGAAGCTCAAGGCTTCAAGTTACTTGTGCGCGAAACGCGCAATCTATTTCTAAGGCAGATGTTTTGGGTTTGGGTTCGAACGTGACACCCAAACCCAAAGATGCCAAACAGCCGAGGGCTTCCCGTGCGTCCTAGAGCACGAAACTTGGCACGAATACTACCATGGTACATATATTTAAGTTACCAGAAGCTCAAGGCTTCAAGTTACTTGTGCGCGAAACGCGCAATCTATTTCTAAGGCAGATGTTTTGGGTTTGGGTTCGAACGTGACACCCAAACCCAAAGATGCCAAACAGCCGAGGGCTTCCCGTGCGTCCTAGAGCACGAAACTTGGCACACATACTGCCAAGATACATATCTTTCAGTAACTTGAAGCTCAAGGCTTCAAGTTACTTACTTTTTTTTCAAGCAGAACACGCCGTGAGTGTCTATTGTGGCAAAGATGGCAAATAATAAAAGTCATTATGCGTAAAGAGTCGTTATTCACGGCCGTGACTTTTAGATTCACGGCCGTGAATCTTTCCGAATGGAACCAAAAACCGTTCGATTTTAATCGAACGGTTTTTGGTTCCATTCGGACATATGGACATCACGGCAAGACAACTCTTCAGTGTAATATTTCGCATGGCATGGGGACGATAGCTCAACAGGTACAGTACAGCGTCATGGATGCATGCACCGGTCATAGCCGGATGACATAAAGAAAACTTATTCTAAATTAACGATGAAAATGGGTTATTCTAAAATTATGAAAAAATATTCTAAATTAAATAGCCTACCGGAGTCCACGGGGGTTGCGCCGTTCACCATGTTGTTCGCTCAGGAGGCAGTAGTGCCTCCTGATTTGAAACGGGCGCCCAGCATGGATTTTGCTGCTGAGGTCGAAGATGAGAAGGATGCCAGAGTCAAGGACCTCCACCAGAGAGCACAGGTGGTGAGGCGATTGATGGTACACGCTGGTTGCAGCCTGGAGGTCGCACAGCATCGTGATACATTACATTACGAAGGGAGAAGGGGTGGGGGCTATGAGCCTAGTCCACACCAGTTTAAGGTGGGCGATTTCGTCTACATCAGGCAGAAGCCCCGCAGCGGCATGGAAGTCGCGACCAAATCCGCCATCCTGAAGCTGGTCAAGATACAGCGAGATGGTGTGGTGGTGCTTGAGGACGCCACCAAGTTAAGAGAGAAGAGCACCGTGCAGAGCATCGCGCCATGTCACCTACAGGTGAAGGATCAGTATGACTGCAGTGCAGCCGTTCCCAGTAAGCACCTAGCATGTGAAGTTTGCAGGAAGACCGATGGGGAGGCAGAGATGCTGTTGTGTGACGCATGCAACAGGGGGTATCACTTGTGGTGTCTGACCCCAGCACTGGATGGAGTACCAGAAGGCGAGTGGCTATGCCCCATGTGCTCAGGCACGGGGATGCAAGCCGCCAATGCCGAGGTGCAGACCCAGAAAGACGATAGCTCCGGTGCCCTAGAGGACAAATTGGGCATGAAGGAGCAGCAATTGAATGAGAAGCTGTCGGCGGAGATGCGCCTGTTGCCAGCAGACGTGGGTCCTCGTCGGGTGGTGAAGGGAAACAAGTTTCAGCCTTGGCATGCCATTTCATCAAGAGAGATGCTGTTGAAGGAGGAGGACATGTTCTTGGGCATGCCTGATCAGATTGATTGGGGAAGACAGGACAAGCTCTCTGAGGCTGTGCAGATCTTCATGCCAGGGCATTGGAATGAGGGGCATCGCACGGTGCTGAGCAAGAAATATCGGGAACAGAAGGCCATGGCAAGACATCTGAGGGATGCACCTCTTATGCCTGCGCTGGCTGAAGAAGAAGTTGAAAGACGAGGAGAGTTGAGGCACATGACTAAGGCTCAGGTGAGAGAAGCTAGCGCGCTGCAGTGGGGGCTTGAACTGGTTATCACAGTGCCCTCTGAGGTGAGGCGTTTGGCGACAGAGGTGGACTGGAAGTCCGTCGATGGCGTGTGGGACCCGTGGGCAGGCACTGGGGTCATCAGTGAGGTAATGGTAGAGCAATGGCCGCAGTTGAGATTCATGAACAATGACTGGAACTCTCAGTTGGGTTGGTCTGAGGCGCATGATGCACTTCAGCCGGGTAACTATCGCATATGGAAGGAGAAGTATGGTGTCTGTGACGCAGTGGTGACTTCGCCTTGGTTCGCAGCGCTGGATATCGCGTTCCCGTTGGCAGTAATGGCCAGTCGTGTGGTGGCATGTGTCCACGTTCCATCTTACTATTTAACAGACATGACCGAGAGCAGGGCTGCGTACTTCAGACGATTGAGTCAGACAGGACGCTTGCATGTGATTGGGCATCTGGAACATGGACCTATTGGCCGCAGGTGTATGTGGGTCTTGGTGTTCAAGAACCCACTGGTCAGAGCCAGAATGTTACAAGGTGGAGAAGGTGAAGGCATTGGTATGTTCACTTTCAGTTTGGGCAAGTTCATGGCAGATGGTGATACGACCCAGTATGCTGAGCAAGCCCACATTTGAGTCTGTGCTACTGCACGCAGCAGCTACAGATGGGGGATGTTGGAATCTGGGCTTGCATGTAAGAGTTCAGCGTTCGATAACAGGGTGTCAGAATTTTAAAAATTTTGTAGCCCTACGATCTTATGCTGTGTTGAGAATTGCTCGATCAGTTACCGGCACCAGTGGATATTAATGATGCTTATGATCAGTCGCGAGTGTTAAGTTCGTTCGATTCCGAGATTGTACCATCATATGCACGCGTTTGCGACAGCTGTAACAAACGCCGGCTTCTCATGGTACCGCGCCGGGTTTGTTCAGCTGGTGACACGCATGACAGTGGTGACAGCATGACAGGCTTTACGAAGATGACCATCTGTGAGATGCAGACTTGTCAGAGAAGATATGGTCACCATCAGGTGACCAGGGGATGATAAGACGAAGATGGCAGTGACTCCTTTGCCGCTGACGTGTCAGTCAGAATGCGGTAAACGGTAACATTGTTAGAGCTGGCATGAGATAATGACTTTCCATTGGCCAGATGAAGATTTAAGGGCTAGAACCCGTTACAGTTTTGGGAAATGTGACAGGACATTGAGATATAAGTAGACTCTGACCGAAGGTCAGGCTAGTGGACTCATTATTGTTTTGCCTTCGCAAGTACTAGGTGGCTGTTCGCGTGCCAGTGCTAGAGTGCTAAGACAGTTCTGCTCACAGCTTTTGTACACACAATAATTCGTATTTTGTGATATAATATCAATTTTGATGGATATATTTTACTGCTGTTTTCATACTTTTTCATGTTGGAATCTGGGCTTGCATGTAAGAGTTCAGCGTTCGATAACAGGGTGTCAGAATTTTAAAAATTTTGTAGCCCTACGATCTTATGCTGTGTTGAGAATTGCTCGATCAGTTACCGGCACCAGTGGATATTAATGATGCTTATGATCAGTCGCGAGTGTTAAGTTCGTTCGATTCCGAGATTGTACCATCATATGCACGCGTTTGCGACACTATGTGTATGGCCTTGGGGACTTCTTCAAATTCATGATCAAGGCGATGCTATACCTGGCCTTCCCACTCACGGCATTCCCCTCGAGCGCTCATCATTGCACATGCGAATGTCTATGCGGCGTGCCACATGCCATGCACCGAGCTTCATATTTGGCATCAGATTGCTGTGTGTTTGGTTTAGGGTTTATGGTCAGAATCGAGCTGTGAAGAACAACCAATTCCGGGATGCCTATCCTATCGAAACGAATGATGCACCCAAGCCGACTCCTGCGTGCAGCCTTCTCTCCGATGACCATGTCAGCACGGCAATTGCCTGCATGGTGTGCGCATCCTGAATCAGTGCACGGTGGTGGCAGGTTGAGAGTGTGGCCAGTATGCCATGCTGCGCCGACACGAAAGTGGAGCTCTTGGATGGGGCTGATGCATGCCCGCCAGAAGACTGTGGTGGCGACTTCAGGTATGCAGAGCTCTGTGAACGACGGGACACTAGCAAGCCTACGGTCGGGGCAGCCTTTCATAACTCTGCCTTCCGAGGGGTGTACGGCGAAGTTGCCAATGCGGTCAACTACAGGAATCTACTCCAGAGCAGGCGGTATCTTGAGCTTGTCCGTAAATCAGAGGGCGCTCCTTTTTACACGCTCTTCGACCTCGAATCAGCGAAACGAGAGGTCCGAGTTGCAGCCAATCCAGCGCGCGAAAGGAAGGCGATTAAACAGGAATATAAGGGACTGAAGACAGATGGGGCCAGCCGTGAGGACATGGCGGCTGTGGCAGGGTCATGCACGCATGTGCACTGTGTAACCGTCAAACTAGCTCACCCGACATGTCCGACTCGCCGTTTGCGCGACTGCCTTACATCCCTGCCATACTTAGCACTCGAGGTGGAGAGTGCGATCCCTCCACCCGTCAGTCCGGCAATCTGAACTGTGGGTTGACGGAATTTCGAGGGCGGAATGAGGATGGCGTGCGCTGCTGCGGGTACTGCCTGGACCGTGAGTGTCCAAAGAATGCGGCGTGGAAGTTCAAACGATGCGCAGCTTGTATGGAAAGCGCGTATTGCACCTCCGAGTGTCAGAAGAAGGGCTGGGCGTTTCGACACAAGGTTGCTTGCAAGAGTATGAAGGCTGCTCGAAAAGAATCATGACGCCAATAAAAATGTAGAATTGTTTATGTTACAATCAGCCACGTACGTCCTAATATGAATCGCTGCCTGTACCATCCAGTAAGTGTGCCACTGGTAGCTAATATGGGACTCGTTTTATGCGGCACGTCCTCGGTTGTCAGGGTCGAGCCCATGCGCCATTCCAGCAGTGATTGCATGTTTGACAGACGAGAGGTGACAATGGCATTCATGCGATGATGTGCACTGCTGGTTGCTCGAACTCAATATACGGTGTTGGTGAGACTCCGAGCCCAAGTAACCGATAGGCATGGGTCTATCCATATGCCTGTCCAGGAATCCACTGGGGGTTCTGGGTCGATAAACGATAGAAATAATGCAATTTGCATTCTAAAGAGAGTACCTTACAGTGACCGCATCTTGACTTGAGTGCTATGCATCAGGCTTCCCGGGATGCAATCAATATTTCCGCGAAGTATATATGCATCAACTGCAGTGATGCTAAGCATCTAGGCAGTGACCGCACAAGCTACTTGGTTTGGGAATGGTCCAGAGAAATGCATAGATGGATGCATACATGCGATATTCTAAAGTAGGATGTGCAAAAGATTGTGCGGGGTGGAAATGGCTCCTGAACGCATTTACGGTAGGGGAAGACATCGGGAAATCCGGCGATTTTTATGAAAATACGACTTGAGCTCAAATGTGGAGGACATGGGGAGTATGATGAAGACGTCCGCGACCGTGCCCCCACACAGTATATATCACATCATTGTTTATGGTGGTGCTGCGCGAGCTTGGCGCGAATCCTGAAAACCTCTAAACCCTAAATCCTAAATGCCCTTCGAGAGCGATGACAAGGGTTATCCCGCCTTCCACCGAGCATCCCGAAATGGCCGAAGCTTGATTCGTGGGGGCTGCCGCCCAACATCAACGGCGGCATCGACGATTCGTTGATCTGCCTCCTTAGAAACACGTACATCATTGTTCGGACTAGCCTATGCGATCACACTATGATATAAACTTATGGACCCGAGGAATGATAGAACATGCTACAAACGAAGGGGGCTGGGGTGGGGTGCAACGAAGAATGCACAGCAGATGGTGCGAAAGTTAAAGGCAGATGGGATCACTGCTGACTGCGAATAAATTTCCGGCCAGTGAGACTAACAGAAGCTCGATCTCACAAGAAACTATGCGGAAAGGGAACATCGTGCTTCGTAGGTTGGATCAAGTTGGCCTTTAGCTTGCAGTAGCTGGTGAGCACCTCGCCGGATCGCGAGTGAATGCAAATAGACTGCGGAAGCACACGATAATATACTACCGGAGTCACGAGACACGACAATTTGAGGATACAAAGTAACTTGGAATCGCTGCTGGCTGGTCCCCAAATTGGGGCGCGTCTTCTTATATATTGAATGCGGAGTTTCGTGCCGACAAACATCCAGTGACCGCTTTTTCCTGAAATAAGGGCGTTTTTTTACAACGGTCATTTTTTGACACTCGACTTCGAACAGATACCGGTAAGACGACGCGCCTCAATTGGGTTCCAGTCGGCAACGATTCCAACGAGTTACTTTATATCCTCAAGATTGTCGTGTCTCGTGATTAGTATATGTGCTTCGTCCTTAGTCTATGTACGTTTACTCGTGATCGAGCTGCTCACCCCAAGTGCAAGCCAAAGGTCGACTCGATCCAGCCCACGAAGCACGGTTATTCATCTCCTAGGTTTGTGTGAGATTGAGCGTCGGCTAGTCTCAGCGGTTGGAGTTTTATTCGTAGGCCGGCGGTAGTGATCCTGTGTGTTTAACTTTTGCACCATCTGCACATTCTTCGTTGCACACTAGCCCCTCCTTCGTTACAAACAACGGCGGCTCAGGTGGCTCAGCGAGGCTTAGGGGGCGGTTCCGTTCTGCACCAGCGAGCTCTGAAAAATACAGTTACGTATCCCGAAGTGTGCGTTGAATGCTTTGATCCGTCCCGGGTGTGGGTACATAGGGCAACCGACCTTTTGTGGCTTTATTCTGGTGCCAAATCAAGCGGTCCAAGGATGAGCACACGCGCAATCCAAACATGCCTACTGACATCGAAAGCACTGAACAATCATCTGGCGCCATTGACACCAATTTCGAGTGTTTGTTGTAAGGACACGACGTTCAAGGAAAACTTCGTTCCACCATTTACCAGCCCCCACGCCCAAAAAAGTCGAGTTCGACTGACGCATACAAAGTTTCGATTAAAGACACCAACAAGTTGGAAAATTCGCTTAGTTCTTAAATCCTTTCACTTGTTGTTCGTGATACAAATAATTGAGCAAGACTAAGTCCAAATGACTCCTCTGCAATTTTTTTGCATTTGCCTACCTCCATTTGCCAAATTGCTAAGGATGATTGGTAGACGCCATTTCGGTATTTAAAAATCACAGTACGTTGAATTATACATTCAACAACACCAAGCCTACTGATATACAAAGAGCGCTATCTGTATGCCGTCAAATATCAGGCCTGCTTTGTCACTCCTCGTTCACAGTGGAAGAGGTTTGCAGCAATTGCCATCCTCGTCCACGCCGTACTCCCTCAGCCGCTCCAAGAAAATCCGCTTGGCAAATCTGCTTACATCACAGGAAAAGTGAGTCACGCGCCCAAAAGTCTCAACCCCTCAACAACCATGCAAAGAAGACATTTGTAGAACACATGCTCCGATGTGCGAAGGGAGAGTGCTCTTCAAGATGGTCCAAAACTACTTCAGACTTATGCGTGAGAGGTGCGTGCTCTCTAAGCCTGCAGTGGACCATCAGGTGGGCAGGTGTCCACTCTGATTATTGTTGGTAGCATATCGATACCCTCGCATGTACACCACGTTCAGTCCGGACGTAACCCAAGATGAGATATGGGAGCACGGCGAAAGGCACATACGTGTACACGCGCATGTCAGCACTATCCAGCTCCTGAAGGCGGGAGGTCAAAGATTCCTTCGCACTGCCAACATTCCCGGGCCAGCTCTCAGCATCTCAGCACCGCCCACGAGGCTCTAACAACAGAGGGCACTACGAAGAACTTAAATCCATGCAACATATCCCAGTGCGGATAAATAAACTCGAATGCAGTGGTATCCTGGTCACTGCATGCAGGCATTTGGTGGCAGCCGTCGGCCGTCCGCCCAGCGGAGAGGACCCCTCCCAGCAAGCCAGTCACTGCGCAGCTGTATTGAGCCAACAGCCCGGCAGAGAGGACCCCTCCCAGCAATCCGCAGACTACTGCTTAGCGGTTCTGAGCCGACAGTCTGGTGGAGAGGACCTCTCCCAGCAATCCGCTCACTGGACAGCGGTAGTGAGCCAACAACTGCAGCAAATTTTTTCAATGGAGATCCCACCTCATATTTTTTGGTGTCGAGGGGCTGCCCTGCACGGCTTGTTCCTCCGCCTCTGATACCAACTGTCCACTCACCCAGGCCCCCCCTCCAAGAGTCAAGCCAAACTTTGCCCTCGAGAGGGTCAAATCGATGGAGTTGCGATCACGGGTCATGCCCATATACATGGCTCATTCCCATAAACACGGGTTATTCCCATAAACACGGGTCATTCCCATACTCACGGGTCATTCCCATAAACACGGGTCATTCCCATAAACACAGGTCATTCCCATCGTCACGGGTCATTCTCATAAACACAGTCATTCCCATAAGCTTTTGCAAGAAATACACGCTTTAGGGTGGACAATGTCCTCCAGTGCCCGATGGAGAGCGCGCTTATTAGTGTGCATGAGCCCCGTCAGGACTGCTGTGCGTGAGCCCCCCCACTGCTGCTCGTGCCTGCCCCACTGCTGTGCGTGGGCCCCCACTGCTGCTCGTGCCTGCCCTGCTGTTCGTAGGCCCCACGCTGTTCCTGTCCGCCCGAGCGCGGCGTGTAAGCCCCCCCTATGGCTGCCAAAACGCTGCACGAGCACGAATGCCACAGTGCAAAACAGCGCCCACAACAAAATCCACATACTGTGGCTCAATCAGGCACGGCTCATCCACTCTGTCACGAAGGCGATCCACCCGCGGCGCTAACCCCTTGTGCATACACTTTGAGTCTGCGGTAAAGGCCGCAGCCCGAATGCGCAGTCTTGGGCAGGTCTGTCTAACCGCAGGAGAAGGGCAAGGTACCTCGCGGGGAGGCGCAGGAGGAGGGTGTACCCCTGGGCGCATGGTGTGGAATGTTGGGCATCGTACCTCGCGGGGAGGCGCAGGAGGGAGGTACCCCTGGGGCGCATGTTGGCCAGATGTGGTGGGCACCGTACCTCAACGGGGAAGCGTAGGAGGGGTGGCCCGGGGCGCACTGGTGTGGAATGTTCCCAGGCATCGTACCTCGCGGGAGGCGCAGGAGGAGGGTGGACCCCTGGGCGCTGGTGTATTGGAATGTTTGGGCATAAATTTTCCTTGAGAAGCAGGAGAGGTATGCCTAAGGGCGCATGGTGTGGGTGTGGGCATCGTACCTCGTGGGGAGGCGCAGGAGGAGGGTATGCCACTCGGCGCATGGTGTGGAATGTTGGGCATCGGCCTCGGGGAGGCGGGGGGTATGCCCCTGGGCGCATGGTGTGGAATGTGGGCAACCGTACCTCGGGAAGCGTAGGAGGGAGGGTGTGGCCCAGGGCGCATGGTGTGGAATGTTAGATGGTACCTCGGCGCAGGAGGAGGTGTACCCCTGGGCGCGTGTGGAATGTTGGGCACACCTCGCGGGGAGCGCAGGAGGAGAATTATACTGGGGCGCATAGTGTGGAATGTTTGGGCATCGTACCTCCGGGGGCTATAGAGGAGGGTGTACCCCTGGGCGCATGGTGTGGAATGTTAGGCATATTCGCGGGAAGGCGTAGAAGGAGGGTGTACCCCTGGGCGCATGGTGTGGAATGTTGGGCATCGTACCTCGCGGGGAGGCGCAGGAGGAGGGTATATCCCTGGGCGCATGTTGTGGAATGCGACTCGTGGTGCCCTGATCCCTCGCCTCCTCCACCCCCACAACCATTTCCCAACCCTTTTTGAGGCCTGTGGTCATAACCTTGACATTGCCTATGCCTCCGTGTGTGGCCATAACCCTGACGTTGCCTGTGCCTCCGTGTGTGGTCATAACCTTGACATTGCCTGTGCCTCCATGTGTGGTCATAACCCTGACGTTGTGTGCCTCGTGTGTGGCCATAACCTTAGCGTTGACTGTGCCTCAATGTGGGCATAAGCAGCGTTGTGCTGTGCCTCCGTGTGTGGTCCTGCCCTGACGTTGCCTGTGCCTCGTGTGTGGTCATAGCTGGCGTTGCTGTGCCTCAGTATTGGCCTCTAAGCAGCGTTGCCTGTGCACTCCGTGTGTGGTCATAACCCTGACACGTTGCCTGTGCTTCACAATGTGTGGTGCTGCATGACGTTGCCTGTGCGAGTAATATGGCACCAACCCTGGCACGTTACTGCCTCCGTGTGTGGTCATAACCTTGACGTTGCCTGTGCCTCTGTGTGTGGTCATAACCCTGAAGTTGCCTATGCCTCCGTGTTCGGTCGCATGAAACTGAACTCGGCTGCGCAAACAAGTGCGCTCTCCACTACGCAGGGGTGGAGCGTGCCAAGGCCCTAGGCGGAAGGAAGAGCGCAGGAGGGCCAGAGCGCCACCTGCCACCATACATGGCATGCCACAGGCACACGCTGGCGTCGAAATACTCAGTGATCCCAATAAAAGCGAGCCGCGTCAACCGCCTCTCTGCCTTAACCACATCGGCTTCAGTTGCCCTGCACCCCAAGGCTCCTCACCCTTCCGTCCAATCATGCGCTGCCGTCACCTTAGTTCCTAGGCCAGCATACTTCCAACCAGTCGGACACCTCTGCCGCCGGACTTGCAACGCCACGCACCCCCGACACAACTCGACCCGTGAAGTGCCTGACAAGTATTGCCCGGCGCATGGACGGGCGCACCTCCAATTTCTGTCCACGCAGGAGTGCCCCAGGAGCATGCGCGTCTGGCAGCCCGTAACTCCGGGATGCATCGCATAGGCGAGCGGCGCGGTCTCAGCCGCCACCTGCACACATGACAGGACCATCCACTCGCAGTCTCAGCCGCCACCTGCACACATAAGCCAGGACCATCCACTGTAATCTCAGCCGCCACCTGCACATGACGGGACCATCCACTCCATAATCTCCCAGCCGCCACCTGCACACGGCCAGGACCATTGCCGCCCAGTCTCAGCCGCCACCTACACCTTCAGCTAGGACTTATCCACTCGCCGGTGCAGCCGCCACCCGGCACACATGACGGGATCACTCTCGCAGTCTCAGCCGCCACCCTGCACACATGGCAGGACCATCCACTCGCAATCTCAGCCGCCACCTGCACGCATGACAGGACCATTCACTCGCAGTCTCAACCGCCACCTGCACACATGACAGGACCACCCACTCGCAGTCGTCGACCACTTTCGACTCGGTGAAGTGCCGGATCATGATCGATAGTCAGCTGAAGGAAGTTTCGCGCGGACGAAGTTGTATTTCCTCGCAGATAATGCGATGACTGCTGAGCCACTCGTCGCACGTGCGTGGCAACGAAGTCGCCAGCCGTCAGAGTCCCGTGGCATGCAAACGGCAGGACAACCTGTGGCGCTGTGAGGTGACGACACATGCTGGCAGGCAATGGGCAGGTGGGGCCCACCGTCTGCAGGTGCTCGCTCAACAGTTTCACATTGTCGTGCCGCTGATGCCACTTGGCCGTTCTGGGTTCCTGGGTCCGGAGGACACATGGCAAGGAGAGCTTTCCACGTCACACTCTCCACAGCCAATTAGGAATCTGCACTATCTATGCGTCTGCTGCTGCCATGGCACTGCGCTTTGCTTCCACTGCGGCGCTGTGCGCACACTCCACTGAGCCTCGGGGATGGGACAGAAATGTGGCGGGGCTTAGGCAGGGATCTTGCTGCAAATAGATGGCAACTTGGACCAACTTGAGCTGGCTCCAGCTCACCCCACCAGTACACTGGCAGTGGCGGCAGCGAAAGCAAATAGGTAGTGACCTGGACGCACTCGTGATGGTTGCCCTCCAGGCTGCAGCGACTAGGTGGTCACCCCACGGCACTCGTGATGGCTGCAGCGACTAGGTGGACACCCCACTGCACTCGTGATGACTGCCCACCAGGCCGCAGCAAACCCCCTATCCCAGGGTCTCACCCTCATGACATGAGTTGCCGCTGAGGAAAGGCGGGTGGCTGGGTCGCGGAAGAGTGCCACGGAGTACGGCACGGCGATAAGCGGCAAGTGCTGATGGCCCAGTAGAGGCGGGAGGTTATTCGTCTGCATGCCCTCCCTGCCCTGCCGCACGCACCACCACAAAACTTGTCAGAGCTGGCTGCTCCATTCTCATTTCTGAGTCCTCACCAACACCGCGCGGAACTCACCAGCACCGTGCATAACTCACGATGACGGGCACTGTGGCACACACGAAGCGGACAATCCCACATGCACCACATAGACGAGCGCCACTGTCCTGCGGGGAGCCATCACAACGGCCGCACTAATGCACTCCACTCGAGTTTGCACTCTGTCCCAACTACCCACATGTCGAAAAGTCCAGTCCACTCGGCAGTGTGCTACTCACCTTCAAGAACGTCACCCTGCAAAGCTGTTGCGGTTGGAACAGCTTCAACAGACATTTCAGAGGCAGGTTGTAACACATCCGAGCGCCGCTGCCCAACCCGCACCTCCGCTCCTCAAGAAAGTGCTTTGTTCGCATATTCGCCCCACCCCCGACTGCCCAACCCGCACCTCCACTCCTCAAGAGGATCCAGGGTAACATAACTGTCTACCCTGCCCAGCCCACACCTCGGCCGTCTGGAAGTAGGTATCAGCACAGTATACCCGGCCTAGTCCCCGTGGGGGACAGATACGCCATTGTCAGGGAGAGCGTTCCGTACTTGTTGTGGTGTCTTGTTGGTGGACCGCCGATCTGTTCCAGCATCAGCTTCTCCGTCATAAGTTGTCCGACGCATTTGTGGCGAGGGTAGAGCCAGGCAGGAACATCGCAACCCCAATGAAAGAAGGTTGTGAAGAACGAGGTGCCAGTTTTGGGGACGTGCAGCCAGAATAGCTTCCGCAGAGCCTTCACCGGCGGCGCGTCCCCGGCGCGGCAATGCGGCTCTGTGGCAGCGGTGACGACTGTGGCCCGGACATCTCCAGAAACAACTGTCATCGGGCAATTGTCCAAGAGTGGAGCTCGCGGACTCCCGGCATCTGTCCCCAGTAAACGACACTCCTTCAGGCATGATGGCACCCGCGGGCTCCCAGCGCCCGCTCCCCGGCACCGGACTATCCTTCAGGCATGATGGCAACCGCGGGCTCTCAGCGCCCGCTCCCCGGCACCGGACTATCCTTCAGGCTTGATGGCACCCGCGGGCTCCGAGCGCCCGCTCCCCGGCACCGGACTATCCTTCAGGCAAGATGGCACCCGCGGGCTCCCAGCGCCCGCTCCCCGGCACCGGACTATCCTTAAGGCATGATGGCACCCGCGGGCTCACTGAGCCTGCTCGTGCACAAAGGTGTGCTTCACTCGGAGAGGGGTTACGACGGTAGACACACTTTCCCGTATGTAAGAACGAGAGAGAAAAAATTGTGAGTCTCTCTTTTTATGCCGGCCTCGTTCAATAATTGTACGAGTGTATGGATGAACTCGGAAAGAACGTTGCAGACTAGCATGCCTTGCAAAGATATTGCAGGAGTGGAAGTGAGTGCAGAACGAGGCAGTGGATCCGAAAGCCTAAGAACTGCTCGTGTAAATGATTTTGCTTCGAGGCCTTAAGCTATTCGATAGATATGCAGCTTTTATGAGTTTTGTCTGTGCTAGAGGCGAGTGCAAACAGGCAGGTCTCGGTGTCGGTGTCGGTGTTCGCGCCAGAATCACCGGATCGAGAGCAAACTGCAGTCAGCCATGGGTGGGTGTCGGTTTCGGTGTTGACATCAGTGTCACAAGATCAAGGGCAAACTGCAATCAGCCACAGCCTTGGTGTCGGATTCAGTGATGGCGTGGGTGTCAGTGTCATAGGATCGAAGGCGGAGGCAGCTTTCACTCAAGGCGTCGTTGCATAACGTCAGCAGGCCGGGGAAGGACGTTGAGGCCTGACTTGAAACGCATGTAGCTCAGGTTAATCGGTTTTTGAGGGCGGTATACCACAACTGCCTCGTCCACTTCCACAGACTACATCGTCGGACGCGCCGTCCGCAGTGGGATTTGACTCTAGCAGCCTACAGAAGCAGCGTCAGCGATACGTGAGAAAATCATGGAAATTCCATGCGTGCAGGTTTCACCTAAACGCCCAAAAACAGCTCCTGAAGCTTACGCCTGGGCAAGTGACTTTCAACTCGCAACCCGCGCCAGCGCTTTCGAGGGCCCGCGGAATCGAGACGAGGAGTCATACAAGCCGTGATAAGCATCGATTTTCGACTTGAACATACCCTGCAGATATTATTTGTGAAATCCCAAGACCGAGTAGGAGAGTAGACACACAAGTCCAAACAACAGTGGGTCGTATGGTTCCCATCCCAAATCCTTGACAGATCTCTGTTTCTCTAGTGCCTGCATTGGCCAGCTGTAACCAGCAGAGCCTAGTTGAAAGGATTATTCCCTTGGATTCGATTCAGTTCCATGTGTATACATACATATTTACATAATGTTTACAGTAAAGTGACTGGACTTCACCAGCGACATGTGCACAGAAAATTTGCAAGTGCGTGGTGTAAAAGAATGAGCGTTCCCGCAGCTGCTCATCACGCTGGATAGTTTGGGTGGATGAAGACCTCGGTTGTCTTCATACTGTCTTCATTTTTCTGAAGCGTCTCCGGCTCCCTTGGCGCAACCCTCAGCCTGCCTTGCCCGGCGCTTGCCCCCTCCGTGTGTGATGCAAAAACCGCCCGTGCCTTTGGCTCCATTGGCGCAGCCCTCGGCCTTGCAGCGCCTGCCCCCTCCGTGTG
>LGRX02035816.1:36751-47089 GCA_001247695.2 Cymbomonas tetramitiformis
CTCAGGCGGGAGGGGTGCTGGCGCACATCATCGGGCTGGAGGGGCGCTGGTGCACATCATCGGGCTGGAGGGGCGCTGGTGCACGGCTCAGGCTGGAGGGGCGCTAGGCTGTTGGCGTCAAAGTGATGGTCGTAAGCTTACAATATAGCTTATTCACATTTGAAAACCCATCGTTCTCCTATGTCAGTGGCCTTCATATAATATGATAGAGCCGGAGAAATATGCATTTATGATTTTTTCATAATGAACTTCATGTGTCAGTAGTCAAATAAGACTTCATTTGATGCTTCAATCGGCATGATGTACCGTGTCATCAACTTTATGACTGCCATGCACAGATGCTGGAACTTTTCATAAGATTTTTGATCTTTCAAGCAAAATTGCAATGATGTAAAATCAATTTGTGGCAGCTGTATGAAGAATGAATGAATCTATACTCCTTCCTCCCCCTTTTAAAAAGAGGTGTATCAAACCAATCAGATGGTGACGGAGAATGCTATTCAATCATTATGTTATGTGAAAATGGTTTGATAGAAAATCAGACTGAGATTACTCATCGAATGCTTTCGAGGTAACAATGTCAATATGAACACCGATTCTCTCTTCGTCATACCGGCAATATGCCTGACGTTTTTTAATGTGGCAAATGCCAGATGATGTCAAATGTTCATGTCAATTCACTACTATGATTCAATATGCAGTTTTTGGGTTGCAGCCCACATACATTGTGAGTTCAGGGTCACTATAGTGTGCCCAACTTAGACAATGCTTCTGGATAATGATTGTCATAATGAACAACGAAATCAGTGATGGTACCGAAGTTAACTTTGGTATCGAAGCTAATGGAGAGTCAATCAAGAAGTGTCTGCGATGACAACTACTACGAGCTGTATTTCCGTACTTGATGAATGGCTGGTATGTCATTTCATTGTGACTAGAACATGGCATCGCCTAGTGATATGTGTATCTTCTTCAGTACATGATCACTTATCTCTATGGTACCCATTTTATTTTTGGGTTTACATTATTCAGAATGAACTGCGCTTGGAAACCATATGCAGATTGCGGGTTCGAGTCCCGACATGGCTTTTCCCAAGACTTCGTGGCCTAATGGACGAGGCGACAAATTTCTAAACATTCCAGAATGAGCTTTCAAAGAGTCTTAATTCCTCAATGAAGCATGCTTGTCTTATGTGCCAAAATGATATGAAACCACAAGTATGATGTCAATCTATATGTGGATGGTTTATACCGTTGTATGCTATTCCACAAATAAGTAGTGATGTCAGAATGAAACTTTGGACAATTGCAACTTAGTACAAACCCGAGTGCATTCAAGTCCACTTGTATGCTCAGAATCTGAATCTAATGTACTTTCTATATGCACAGGATAGAATATATTCTCTATGTGATTCTGGATTCAGGAACTAGAGTCAATGAAAAACTCCTTTCCTATTTCAGAGGATGAAACCTTTATTCCCTTAGGTGCAATACCTTATCTTAAGGAATGGTCATTTTCAATACAAGTTTCAATCGATTTTTTCAAATCTGTCACTTTTATGATGATCAGACTGGTCAATTTTACAGCATAACCCACTTCCCCTTGTTGAAGGAGAGGGCGGTATGTTGGCTGTTTTCATATGACACATGGAAAACATGAGTGGCTCTTGGAGAATTTCGGGATAAATATCCTGAATTGGTTGATTATGCCCAAGAATGACCGAAGAGATTACTTGCCATCTTTAGCCATATGGCGTAGAGGCCGCTTACCAACGGTTGGGTCATAAGCTGGATAGCTATGTTAGCTATGTTGGAGGCTGAATAGCCATGATTGCACAGATTCTGTCTTCCATGATGAATAGACCTCTGAGATATGGTGTCTGATAAATCAATACTTTTGACAACAACTCAACCTTTAGATATGATGAAGAGCTGATGATCTTTGCTGCACTACAATTGTTTAATGTGCACTACTGAAATGCCTCGTGATATAATAATCTCACAGAATAGGCATTGTTTAATGGCGGTATGATCAGATATGTAATGATCCATGAAGACAAGATGGTTGGTATGGCTCATTCAGCAGGCATGATTACCTCAAAGAGATGCCAATACACGGATACTCTTCAAGGCATAAGGGCAATAGACTTATTATGAAGCCTTCAAAGGCAGCTAGCATTTATGCTGCATTGGTCAGCTCAGTGGCTTTGACCTTTCTAGGTGTTGTACTCAGGCCGTAGCCTGCATATTGCATTGAGTAATCTTGACACCTTTAGTGATCCAATCAGATGATATGTATGAAATATCAAGAATGGTTGCCCTTTTTCAATGATCATCGGTGGCAGAGGCTATAGTGCTTGCACCGTGTCAATATACAATTCTAGTCTGGATACATGCTAGACCAGATGTATACAATGTCTAGGTCTTCAAAATCAAGCTCATATGTATGTCATGGCTGATGACCTTAGAAATGTTTGATACATATATGTGTCAACTTCATGGAGTTCTGCATGGTTTGACTGTATATAGTCACGATTACCAAAACAAAAACAATGATGCAACTTACTTTGTTTTATTATTTGTCTTTATTATTTATTTGGGTTTTAGTTGTATTTTTAGCTTATCATCTTCCCCCCTCAAGGAAGTGTATTGCTAGGCGGTTGTCAAGCGCCGTTTAAATACAACAGAGGTCCGACCTCTATGTGATGACGTGATAGCTTACTATGAAGCTGGATAGCAGTTCTCGGGATGCAGCCCATTGCACCGAAGGTGCATTGCAGTCATTGGGATGCAGCCCGAATTCACGTCATCAGCGTGGGTCATATAGTGCCCATGCATGTGCTGTATAAAATACAACACTACCCTCCAGCGGCGAAGTGGTTTGCTATTACCATCATCGTATGCTGTGGATATCAAATATATGATCAGAGAGCATAGTAATATATGTACCATGTTTGTCAATATCGGAGAGACTGTGTCTTCTTTAAAATCATTTGACTATATGTATAATGGTGTTGTGCTGATGTCGACACCTTCTCTCTGAGTGATTTATTGATTTCAGATGTGATGTGGTGGCAGTCAACCTTGTCCGCTTGTACCGGAGGTTGTATGAATTGTGTCCATGCATACGCGATCTCAGCGCAGGTCACAATACAGTGCCCGAGCATACGCGATTTTAGCGTAGGTCACAATGTGCCTCAATTTATTACATCTGAGAATATCTGTTACTCATCTTTGTGAGTCTAGACAGCATTGTACTGATTGCAACGCTTCTTCTGATGATTTATATATCACAGATTATACCATATGTGGTGATCAGTCCAGTGCAAAATATGTCACCGGAATGTACAAGGATTGTGAATGATTGCAATCCAGCCGGAGGAATAATCTCAACAGCTATTCTGTACTAATGAATTCATCGGAGTTATACTCATTTCGACGATTCGAAACCCATGTCATTTGTAGTAATGACAACTCACATGGATATATAGGGTTTTTATCAGAATGCTTTTATGTGATGTCAACATATTATGAACAATTCACTTGCATCTTAGGACAAAGGAGTTACGCTTGGAAGGTCTTGCATGGTGGTCTCCCAACAGTTATCAGCTGTTATTCGGGTGCCACATTCTGCCTTCAGCACTGGGACTATATCAACCAGTCTTACAGCGATGCACCTGTCCTTCCCACTCTTATGTACGGCTATAGTGCCAAAGTGTATCAGGTGGGATATATATATACATTATATAACTATCATCTTCTGATCCAGGATATGCAATTAAGCATGGTATCAGGTATATGTTATGTATATAGTTCAGCATTCCGAACTTACTCGAGGATGTAGATGCTGAGCAATAGTTAACTTATAGTCATTGGGATGTAGTTTCCCATCCGAGTTTACACTTTATTAGTGATGGTGGGTTTAACGTTGTACAGATTTCAACGTTACTTGTGGATGCAGTGGTTTTATCTAAAGCAATCCATCAAAAATCGCCAGATCGGAATATAAAATGGATATGTCCCTACGGTCCTAGCAAATTGTAGTATGTGTACTAAAGGTGTCCTAAAGGCATAGTAAAGGACAGTTAGTACGTATGGGCGTTAGTATGCCGGTAGCATAGTATATTACAGGCATACTAACGCCATATTGGCCTGTTAAGATGCGCGTGCTACAGGCGTCCTAACGGCACTGCGCCTTAAGTATGCGTTGGCCCCAACTGGAGCAGGGGTGAGTGGTGGGGCACGTGTGGGTGTGCAGATCACTGAGATGGCGTTTTATGGTGACTAGAAGGCCAGGGGAAGTTTATTCCGCGGAGTATGGTGGGATTCGGGGAAAGTAGTACGCGGGCTGAGTTTCTCGGAAATGTAGGGACGTTAGGATGGCGTTAGCATGCCTCTAGGATGTCATTAGGAGGTTGGCGTTAGGACGTAGTTAGGATGCTCGTAGGCAAAGTTAATACGCTAATGGCACTCTAGCGGCACTGCGCCTTATAAAGTATGCGTTAGTTGTACTACTGCAGGGGTCGTTACCAAGGTCACAATTTGCAACTGCCTGCATGGCATGTGGCAAGCAAAAAATAAACTAGCAGCGATTCATGTCTCATACATCGACCTCGTCGTCGTCCTATGTCCTTGATCCCTCGAAGAAGTCGGCCGTTGGGTCGAGAATGACCGCGGTCTCCATGCACGGATGTGGTACAATAACAACCTGCTGTTCTACTCTATTGGCTAATATGAATGGCTCCATGTTGTCAAAGGCCGCGCGGTCTACGTGCGGGTTGAAGGTATAGACCGTCTTGGTCAAGTTATCCGGGCCGAGAATGGAGTGACGTCGACGGTACTCCTTGATCTGTTCGTCGGTCGGCTTAGCGAACCAATCGCATTTCAGTAAGATGTAGACCTTTCCTGCAATCTCCACCCGCAATATTCTCGTAATACGGCCGTGCCTGCATATCACCAAGCCCACGATTGTGTAAACAGCTAAGTTAGTATGTCGTTAGGACATTATGCGCATCCTAATCGAGTCATAACGACATCCTAAAGACATGTTAAAGGTAGAATAGTGCGTGCTCCTTTCTCACCTTGCCACGGATTTTGGCTCACCGTGCTCGTCCACTTCCTCACTCGCGAAGAAAGTGCGAAAGTAGCTGTGTACGGTGCGCTTGTTCCGATCGGTCGTAGCCGTGCGGTAATCAGCGTCGCCGATCTTGACGTGCGTGAAGTTATAGCAAACCGGTGTCGGCCCCGCCATGAGCAACATCTCGTACTTGGTGAACTGTCGGCCCAACCATTCCGTAGGATCCGCGTACGCTCCAAATGGGGGCTCGCGTATGTGCTCAGGTTTGCCCTCCCTTGCACACACCGCGTTCCGGTACTTCTTGTTTCGCAGTCGCATCTGTGCATTCCAACTATGCACAGCGATACGATACCGTTAGTACTTTAGGCGCGTCCTAAATATGCAACAACGGCGTCATAAGGGCATAAACAACCGCTCGGGGAATGGGGCCACAAATCACCTGCGCGCGTCTTCCACATACTTCTCCCACTTCTCCACCAGCTCTCGATAAGCCGGCAATTCAGTCCGCATCCAAACCTTCAAGGCCTTAATGTCATCATCTCGCAAGACCACACGTTTCCCCCTAGCCGATACCTCAACCGCAATTGCCCCGCGGCTCCCCATGGTCACGGCCGCCGGCATCCGGGTGGAGTGGTCTTCCGAAATGAAAGTGATTAACCCACGCACCAAATGCAACACCTTCACCCGCTTGATGCAGTTCATTATGGCTGGAACGGGTAGGGAGTTGCTCCTCGCTAGGCTTTTGATGTGACCGTTCAAGGACTCGAAGGCGTACATCCATACCTCCCGCATGGGACCATACTTCTCAAGTTGTTGGACGAAGTGAGAAAACATGTGAGTGTTAATCACACACCAAGCATACGCTGGCCCGGTCGCCTCCAACTCCTCGAAAAATGACTTGATTTCTTGTGCGAGTGGCTCCATATCCTGCACGTACGCAGCAATTCGTTAGGGCCCGTATGATGTACGAAGCATGTTAACGGCATCATAACATCATACTAACTATATCCTAACCGTTTACCTTAGGACGCACTTGTGTCGTCGTGATCTCCCGCACGATCGTGGTCATTTTACCCACTAGCTTGGCCAATCGATTGGCGGGCTGCCCTTCATCTCGTGGCCAAGCGCAGACTGTCGACAAGATACTGTTTTGCACGAGCTTCAAGCCGTCGTGAGCCCGAATGTGCTTGGCGGCTTTCTTATCGGCGGTAGTTTGCAACAATCGTTTGTGGCCACGCCCCCATCTTTCCACCGCCCTTATGCTCTTCAAGAAACTGCGCGCTGTCTCCAAGCTTCGCTTCGTGGTAGACCTTCTGTCAGGGCGGGGTGGAATCGCGAAAGGTCCGTGATTCATCTTGTACATCAATACCTCCTTACCTGCGTCACATTATTTGAACTGAGTATGCCGCTAGTACCCCTTCGTGACACCGATAACACGTGGTTAATACACTATCGGCACGTTATGCACATCCTAACACGTGCATATTTGCCTACCTTGAGCATTCTTCACCTTGGTTGTGGCATGCCACGTGGGATGGACACCGTCCGCTTTCGCTTGCTGGCGGAGGGCGTCGTTGAAGTCGACCCCGAGCAAGGTTGCAGCGATTCTGTTCACCAGGTTCATGATGCCATGCATGCCATCTAGGATGATATCACGGTAGATCTTGAAGTAAACCAACCGAGTAAAAACGCTCGAGAACTTGACGCCCGTATTCCGCATGCTCTCCTCCAAGGTCGCTCCCGAAAGTTCGGGGTCTCCGCTATCTCGCAGATCTTCATGCATTGCGGCATGACGCTTGTACTCGGCGTCCGTGCGCAACGGTGGAGTGCCTAGACCGAAGAGAAAACAAAGTAATCAGCAAACACTCATTTACACCACATGCATTATACGGTTAGCACGCCTTTAGGCTTTTAAGTACATCCTAACGCCAACCTAACGACGTGCTACTAGCATACCTGGCGGATTTTGCTTGCTGAAGAGGTACACCATTTTGTGCATTAATGTTGACCATGTCCCCCAAATTTTGCATACTAGGCACGCGGCGTATGCACCGACGTCCATGATTTGTGCGGCTTCAACCGCTCCCTTGTAGTCCATGAGTATGGCAAAGAGTATGACCTTCAACCGCACGTGCTCGTTGGTGTACGAGTCCCAACACAAAAAACCTTCGTCCCACAACACCACGAGCTCGTCCACGAGTTTACCATACAGCAATTGTGAGTTGGCAGGGTGTTGCCCTTCAATGATCCCGTACACCTCCATGTTCGCATACTTCGTGCGAAGCTCCGGAGGTAGGTTTAAGATTTGGAAGTATATAGGGAACACCCCCATTTTGTTCTGCCACAATGCTGCCCCATCGGCCCTCAAGAGTATACTCACGTTCCTGGCTTCCTTGAAAAACTCGATGTGTCGCACGTTCTTCCGCTCCTGCCATTCCTTTCCATCTGATGGAAGATTCCAGCACAGGTGAACGTGTTAGTATATGGTTAAGATACAGTTAACATGTCGTTAAGGCACTAGCGGCATCCTAACATCGACCTCAATAGAATACTCACCCCAGATTGTGCGCATCGATCCGTCTTCCGGTGGAACATGCCTCGAGTGGGCGAGCATCATCTCCGCCGTGTATGGATTCGCGTACACACGTCTCAGCAAATCGACAACATTCCACCAAAAGAATGTTGATCGCGGTTTCTTGCCTTTCCCCGCGTCCACGTCTCCCGTCTCGCCCAATGCCTCCCACCGGGGCTCCTTGCACTTCGGGCACTCGTCGGCGATGGCGTAATCTTCCTCGAAGAACACGCACCCCTTCACGCATAAGTCGACCCTATGCCAGGGGGCGTCGAACGCTTCGAACCGTTTCCAGGCGGCTTTGAAGTTCGTTGGAAAGTTGCCCAATTGATCTCCGAAATGTTCCGTGATAATGGCGAGGAGCTTGTCGAAAGAGTCTCGCGACATCTTGCCTTCGGCGTTCCATTCCAAGCAGTCGATAAGGAGCTTGAAGGCGTTAATGGGTCGGCGCGGGCCTTCCACGGGGACCGCGTCCATCTCCTGCGCGTGGTGGCCACCCTCCGAAACCGCAATTATAACACGACAATCGGGGTATGTAGTGCGCCCGTAACACATTAACAATAGCCTAATGGCGTGCTAAAGGTATCATAAAGGCTTAATACCGCTCTACGTTTAACATATTGCTCACCTGCTGCTGGGCGGCCAATAACTTCGTCATCTCTTGGACCAACAACGACGTGGCCGCTTTTGCGTCTCGCATGTCTGGGACTTCGTCTGCATCCGTTCCATGGTCGTCGCCTTTCATAGATCCAGCTTCATCCCACGCTTCGCCACCCACTTCATCACCCTCCTCGTCGCATGGATCCCCCCCCTCGTCGAAGTTCTCACCTTCGCAAGATGAGTAATCTTGGCTGTAGGAGCGGTCGTCGTCCGATACTCCCGGATCCATCTCCCGCATCGGGTTGGATTTGCACGTGGTGTAGGAGCGGTCGTCATCCACAAGCTCACAATCGTCCATTTGGGCCTTCGCAGGACTGTTGCACACCTATGATGCCGTTAGCATGTTAAACACTGTGTTACGACGTACTAACGACATCTTAACTGCACTCTAACGGCGTTTCCAGTACCGGAGGTTGTTCAGTTTTTTCACTCACCTTGCCGGAATGGCGCGGGTGTCATTCGATTTCACGTCATCGCCCAATGGCACGACATGACGCACATCCGGGTCTGGGACGTCTACCGCATCCGTGTAGGCCTGTCCGCGCCGTATCCTTTTGAACAAGCTTCGGTGACGAAAAAGGGTTGCTCGACTAACCCACACGGTCGTGCCATAGCACATGCCACAATCACATAACGCCAAGCCGTTTTTATACACCAACCCTCCGCGTTGAACCTCTGCCGCCCGTATTGCGCTTTCATGTGCGTCGTCTCGCATCTTCCACTCCATCTCCAATGGCGTCATCAGCGGATGTTGAAGACGCATCTCCGTGGACACCGTGCTGCGAGGATATGAAGCCGTTAGTACACTGTTAGCACTTTATCACAATGGTAATGGCGACCTAACTCCCGGCGATAAGAGCTCGGATGGGGGCTCACCTCGCCATGTTCACCTCCCCGTTACCCAAGCTCGCGGGGGACGCGGGAGGGCGTGTGTCGTGGGTGTCGGTGCCGATGAAGTTGTTCCATTGGACATCTAGCCGCTCCAAGTTCATCTCATCCGTTTCACCAAAGTACCGCACCGGTTCCCCCATGTGGCGGAAAGCACGATTCACGGCCTCCCAATCGGCAAATCCGGGAGGGAAAATAGGTAAGGTCTCACCGGCGGCGATGCCCTCATCATCGTCGTCGAACATGCATATACAGGAGTACATCCGTGCCAACCGGGCATGGGCAGGTTCCCCAACTACCAAAGTCGCCGGTAGACCAAGTTGGCGTAATATGTCTTTTACATCCTTAAAGTCTTCGGGGTCGTCGTCCTCAATGGATTCCACGATGCTTACCACGTCAACGCGGTCCTCTATCAATGACGAGGGACGGGCGTCGTCATCGGTGGGGTCGGCCATCGGCTCGGGGCGTGGCGAAGGCGAGGCGGGCGGCGGGGAGTCGTGGACGTCTCGTATCAAGGAGGAAGGAGGGGTGGTGTCGTCATCGGTGGGGTCGGCCATCGGCTCGGGGCGTGGCGAAGGCGAGGCGGGCGGCGGGGAGTCGTGGACGTCTCGTATCAAGGAGGAAGGAGGGGTGGTGTCGTCATCGGTGGGGTCGGCCATTGGCTCGGGGCGCGGTGAAGGCGAGGCGGGCGGCGGGGAGTCGTGGCCTCGCCTGGAGATAGCACGCATTTATACCACTGTTAGCACGCTAAAGGCGTGGTAAAGGCACCCTAGCGCCGACATACAAACCGCCCAAAGGGGGGGCTCACCTCGCCAGGTCCACATCCCCATGACGCGGAAAGTGGTCGGGGAGCTCGGTCGTCTCGGGGTGTGGCAAAAGCGTGGCGACTGAAGAGTCGCCGTCGTCCTCAATGGATTCCACGATGCTTACCACGTCAACGCGGTTCTCTATCAATGACGAGGGACGGGCGTCGTCATCGGTGGGGTCGGCCATCGGCGCGGGGCGTGGTGAAGGCGAGGCGGGCGGCGGGGAGTCGTGGACGTCTCGTATCAAGGAGGAAGGAGGGGTGGTGTCGTCATCGGTGGGGTCGGCCATTGGCTCGGGGCGCGGTGAAGGCGAGGCGGGCGGCGGGGAGTCGTGG